>JAQGAK010003547.1:0-14796 GCA_034696945.1 Lipothrix lubbocki
TTGTATTAATTTTTGTATTAATTTTTGTATTAATTTTTGTATTAATTTGTGTATTAATTTTTGTATCAATTTTTGTATTTATTTTTGTATTAATTTTTGTATTAATTTGTGTATTAATTTTTGTATCAATTTTTGTATCAATTTTTGTATTAATTTCTGTATTTCTTTTATATTTAATTGTATTTATTTTGAATTAATTTAAAGTTCATTTCGTATATATTGTGCATTTACATATTACGCACAAATCTTTTATTTATTTATTTTATGAACGTCAATGTGCGTTTAACTAGTGCGAATCAGAGAAGGATTTCCCAATGTTGCTCTTTATCCGCTGCCATATTCCCTGCTTGGTCGCGCTTTGGTTTTGTTTACTCTCACTATTTAGTAAAAAGGAAATTCCTACAGGCACCAGTTAATTATTTTGCAATGTTAATTCGGCTCGTAAAACCAGATAAAAAGGATTTTTTAAATATAAAATTAATAAGCTAATAAATATTTAAGACTACACTTTCATAGAAACCTTTATAATATCGTCCCTACTTGACTGTAGGAACTCGCACACTCTTCAACTTGTGTACGTGCTCAAGGTCCTAATTCCTGATTTTTCCATTTCAATTTTTACACTTTTCAGAGTATATACTACGTGAAGATTACTTTTTAAAAAATAGTAAAGGAAAGCTAAACTACTACAAAATAGAGAGATACAGATAAATTCACATTGTACTACTTGTATTTTGTATGTAATAAGGGAAAAAGGATTTTTTAACTTGTCTTCAAACCAATTCAAACCAGTCTTGTTTTGGCGCATGACATTGATTTTTTTTCATTTTATTTTTCCTTTTTTTCTAAATTCTTCCCAGCAGCAGCGTTTATAGTAAAATTACACATGTTTTTTCACTTTGTGTATATATCCAATATTAAATGCAGCAGCAGGAGCAGTAGAAGGAGGAGGAGCAGTAGCAGGTCAATTAACTTGCATTGCGTCAAGTTCACCTTAAAAATAGGAAAAAATCCCCTGCCATTAAAAAAGAGTCTCCATCAAAACTGATGGGATGAACATGATTTTTATATTTTTGTTATCAAATTTTTTCCCCTCTATTTTGCTCCTTTCTTATCTCCTTTTAGTCCTTCCAGATTGTCATTCTCCTACTTTTTTCCCTTCTGATCCAATCCTTCTAGCTTGTCTATCTTGTACTCTGGAAGAGAAAAATTACTTTTAAAGAATCCTATTATGACGTTGTATTTTTACACACACAACAATAAGTTGTCCATTCCGATGAGTCGCCGATGAGTTTCCAGTTTTGTTTTACATAAAAGAATTTTTTCCCTCTGCGTGATTTTGCATAAAAATTCAAAGTAAAATATAAAAAATATGATTTAAAAAAAATTTGTACCGTATGCCTTTGAGAATTAAATCCAGTGTGAGAAATGCAAGTTTGCCGATTGCATTTTGTAATAAATTAATTTTTTATTTTTATTTTCTATTATTATTATTATTAAATAATTTTTTGCCCCATCAATATTATAATACAATAAACCCACTGCCGCATATGTGCTAAAATCCCCAGGAACACGGACATGATTTCAATTTCTGTTGGTGACGAACGATGATGAGAGAGGGAAGAAAGGATGAAATTGAAAGGGAAATGTTTTGAAGTGCCCGTGGCATTTAATAATGACTTTGAGTTTTTAATTTTTTATTTACCTATTTATTTTTATAATAATAGAATATATCTCTCTTCCCTTATATATTGTATATCTTTTATACATATTAAAATTTAATTCATCCGTACCTTGTCACCTTTTTTTCTGACTATATTTTTGTTTGTCCGCTAAAATGACAAAACTGATGAAGCGGCAAAAAAAGCGGCAAAAAATCATTTCAAATTTCACACACAATAATACACACATTAAAAAAACACGGCTGTTAATTATTTATGTATTGTTTTGTATTTGAACACATAATGTTCAATGTTATATTGTGGAAGATTTATTTCCACTTGTACTTTCCATTCGATTCGAGCTATGTACTATAATATAGGAAAATGGAAGTTTTTTTTTATTTCAATCTTAGCGTCTGTAATATTAAAACCAAAGCGACAATAACAATAATAATAAGTAAATTCTTAATTCTTGAAACCTTGCTCGGTGATTAGCGGTATACGCTTGTGAAATGGGTTTATAGTTTACATGGATTAGTTTTTGTATATTTGTGTGTGTATACAAGGTATTATGCTTTATGTATATAAATATATACTATATGTACATATATCCATGCATGCAATAATACACGTAAGCTCATTTGTAATTTTTTATGAGTCGCCAGTCACCTGTGGATTCCTTTCCTTGTTGTTGTGGAGTAATTATTACAACGTTTTCAACTCACAAGATTACAACAAGTTTTACTTACTTACAAATAGTAATAACTCCATCACTCGCTTATTCTTCTTGCTATATGATATAGCTTCTGGTTTCTGCAGGGGGCTTGCAATTTGCGATGCGTGAAAGATGTTGGTTTTTATATTAGTGTTTTAATTGTTTGTTGATTAATTTCGGGAGCATTTAATTGATTTTGCGCAAAAATTCATATATGCTTACGTTATTAGTGCAGGGATGGAAAGTTTATTATGTTATTGCAACAATGTGGCCCTTTTATTCTTTGATGAAAATAGGAATTAAAATATTATTTATTTACACACGCTTTATTTCAGCGCTTTTTTAATTAGGAATTTCCTGATGTTTTATTTATGGATTTTGTATTTATTTGATTTATTTTGTATTTATTTATGGATTTTGTATTTATTTGATTTATTTTGTATTTAATCGATTTATTTTGTATTTAATCGATTTATTTTGTATTTAATCGATTTATTTTGTATTTAATAGATTTATTTGGTATTTAATCGATTTATTTTGTATTTAATAGATTTTTTTGGTATTTAATCGATTTATTTTGTATTTAATCGATTTATTTTGTATTTAATAGATTTATTTGCTATTTAATCGATTTATTTTGTATTTATTGCTTTTCTTTGCTTCAATTGCTAAACCCGAAATGAAACTAATGAAATAATGAATTTACAGGGGTGAAATGTGGGAACGAGCAGTGTTGGATGCGCTGGACGCTGCCGACAAAAACTGGAAGCACATCAAAGTTGCCCGATTCACAGTGCGGACTCTGGCGGAAGAGCTGGAAAAGAATACATTCTCCGTCATCCCGTATTTCTCCGTGACAGTTTTCATGATGATTATCTTTACCGTCGGGACTTGTATGATGGCGGATTGGGTCCGATCCAAGCCCTGGTTGGGCATCGTCGGAGTCATTTCCTCCACTTTGGGCTCTCTCGCCGCCTTTGGACTCGTCTGCTACTGCGGCGTGGTCTTCATCGGAATCAATATGGCCGCCCCCTTCCTCATGCTTGGTAAGCTATATGACTTCATTTTATTTCCGCTTTCTGATTTTTTTCAAATATTTCTGTACATTTTGCAGTTTATTCCATACATGGTTTTTCCAAAAAAAATCCTCACGTTCATTTTCAATTCGTTCTTTATATAACTTCCTCTTTTAATTCAATTTTCCTTCAAAACGTTTTAAAAAAATTGTCTTTATATTCCAATTAGCATCTATGTTTACTTTGTGTGCATCACACGTTCCTTCTTTTTAAACTTGATGCTCCCCACGTGCATATTTTTATATACTTTATACTTTGTTTATAATTAGCTTCACCTTCTATTTTATTTAATACAACAATCGGCACTCTGCTTTGTCCACACGTTTCACAAAACAACACAACATTTATTTCCTACTTAAATACTACTTGGACAAATCATCTCCATATGTTTACATCCGTGTGAAAGAATAGGATCAAAAAGTTGATTTCCTCAATGTTCAACACGTTTACTTTTGCCTTCCTTTGCTCAACTCATTATTAACTTTTAGTTACAATTAACAATGTAAAGTATATAACATGGGAGTAAGTATATGTAAAGTATAAAACAAGACCAAATGCTTCTTGTTGTTGTTCTTGTCTTCGTCGTCGTCGTCGTCCCTCTTTTAGTACATTTATTTCCTTGGCTATTTATAAACCAGCATTGTTTGATAAATACGTGCGTTTTACAAAGTCCAAAGGCGACTTGTTAAATTTCCACTCTGTGCAAAGCTCAAGTGATTTCAAAGAATGCAGGAGATACTACAGGCCATTGTAAATACTTTGAGAGCTTTTTTCGTTCTTGTATTATTATACAACGACTAACAAGAACACACATATGTAATCAAGATTCTTCCGTGTTTGCTCCTTCAAGAAGTCTTTCAACACTTCCTAATATACACACAATGGCTGTGGATATGAATGCATAGGAAGTTAATAGCATCCTTTAGAACAAACGATGCCTTAAGACAAGGCACTAAATTTCGTCGAAGAAAAGCATTCAAGAGGCAAATCTAACTATCTCCACATAGTTGCTAAGCTATATGTAATGAGAATGTCTACAATTTCCGAATATTATTTTTAAAGTTTGGAATGCAAAAGCGACTATCCCGTTTATTTACCATATGCATAAGATACGTAAGCGGTAGGAACTGCTGGAATATTTCCCCTTTCTACAACATGTGCAAGACTTAGCATAGTAGTTTTCCATAACAGAAGTGGGATTTTGCTTGCTGTATAAATGCACTATACTCATGACAATGTAAACATATTGGCCATGCTTTTAAACGAGATAGTCAGTTTTGCATTGGAATATTTCTGGAAGATGTTGCAGTACCGGAGTAATTCTTACTAGTGCTTTTTAGCATCTGTGCTAATAGTTATATTTGCCTCTTCAACGAGTATTCAATGTGTATCGACATTTTCACATGTCGTGTGGATCAATGTATAGGGAAGGGACATTATACTGGATTTAAAGCCCATTTATTTAAATTGTACGTTCTCGCTTCTGTGTATTTTGTATTTTAAATGCGCATCCTCCTCATTCGTTGTTCTGTGCGTATAGTCTGTATCGCTGGTAAAATACTTCCGGATTGTTGTCGTCGTCGTCTTCTTCTTCTTCTTTTTTCCCGACCAAAGGCTGATGCGCTGATTCAATTTCTCAGAATCGATACATCCATTGTGTAGCTTCCCCATGACACTGTAAAAATAGACTCGAAGACGAATTGTGATATGGTAATAATAATAAGGTGAAGACGATCAAGATGATGAATATTAAAGAATGTGTAACCCACAATTACATACGAGGAATGTGAACTCATGGGGACCGCTAGTAAAATACAAATATTTTTGCATGTCACGTACATATTCCATGTATAGGCAAACATGCACTGATCCTAAGTGGTGTTATGTAGCGTTAGTTAAATTGACTGGTTTGGGTCTTTGGTTTCGTTGGCTCCTTCCTCCGCTCGGAACTTCAAAAGTGTGCCAATCACCCGTTATTCACACGCTAAATTTAGAACCCAATAATAATAGCAAATTGAAGATGAAGATCTAAATCTGTGTCAGGTCCTCCATCTTACCCCTCCTTCTGCATACGTAATGACACCTCTCTTGTATTTTATACAATCACCATAATTAGTCATTGTCAAGGGATAGAAGGGATGGAATGCTTTAATAATGGCATATAGAATAATTTGGCGGTTATAGATGAGTTACACAAAGATGCTCAAATTTCAAAAGGTCCTTAAAATACCGTGCTTATTTCATAATTTACATACAATTTTGTTTAAATTTATTGCAAAGGACAAATTTCGGTGTCAGTTTGCAAAGTCGCCCAAAATTTGTTGGAAATTTGCAAAGTCGCCAAAAATTTGAGGGAAATTTACAAAGGCGGCCAAATTTTGCTGGGAATTTGCAAATTCGCCCTAAATTTTGCTGGAAATTGGCAAATTCGCCCAAAATTTGCTGGAAATTTATAAAGGTGGCCAAATTTTGGTCTAAATGTACCAAGGGGTCCAAAATTTGTTGAAAATTTACCGAATTGGATAAAATTTTGGCATAAATTTACACGGTGCCAAAATTTCATTGACATTGGAAATGATAATACGTATTAATGATTAGATGCGTGAGAGATTGGGAAAAATTGGTAACGTTATAGGCATTTGTCAAATTTAGCTACCAAATTTAAAATAGCACGTTTGTAAATTTAACAAGTAATTAAATATTATTCCAATATTTACAACTATAACTAAGCAAGTCAATATTTTGTTCAATTCGTTCCATGATGGATTTTTTCAAATGTGTAATAATCTCCTGGGATGTTTGCGGTATATTCTTTTCAATCAGTAGTAGGTATGTATATACGTATGTGAAAATACATTTAGTTCCTTTTGTGTATGTAAAATCTAATAATTTGCATCGTCATATTAGCATTTTACAATGACACCTAAAGTGTATTGAAAATACGCTTCCGCTATGTATTTTTGCATATGATTTTCAAGTGCCATTTATACATTACCAACATATTATTGGTCCGTCTGAATTATTCATGAGGTCAGTGTGAAAAATCTCGCTCTTGCTTTAAGTACAGAGACAATAACATAAGGTGATAATGATAATAAGCAATAATATTTTATTCTCGGATAGTGGAAGTGCTAATTGGAAATTACAGTCTGCTAAGTTGGAAAAGTTGAAAATTAGAAAATTACACACGCAAATTTTATGCAAATGTACTAATATTGAAATGTAAAAAAGAATCATGTGTATTAGGTATTAGTAATAATAATTAAAACAATTTTACAATATTACACTTCCTGTACTTTATGTTGATTGTATATAGGTAGTTTCTTCCCAGAATAGTTATAATATAACCAATTTAAAGGTTAAATTCTGGTGTATTTTTCAATTTTGTCATTTTGTGAGCCCTCAAGTCGTCCAAAATGGGCATTTCAAAGAAAAATCCGTCAACAAATGTAAAATTGTTGTAAAATAATAGCAAAAATCCTGAATCAATTCCCACGCAGCAGTGTATAAAAAGAAAAAGGAACAATGCACTGATGACTTTGCAGGATTTTATTTAAGAATAATAATTATTTTTTTTAAGGTAGTTCAAGGTAATGTGTACGATTACATTGAGGATTTTCATATACGGAACTTGTTTTTTGGGCTTCAAGTATACTTATATATTTATATATACGCAACAATGTACAAGTTGTACTTTTGGTTTTGATTTTCTTGGTCTTCGTCCTGCTGCTCCTCGCGTCGTGAGGCTCTGAAAAGAAGAATGGAAGGAAATCCCGAGCTATTTTTATACACAGTCTATATATAATATTATAGCTTTTTATTTACATTTTAAACATTATTGCAGACAGTTATACAAGTTGCCTTCTCAACGACGATATAATTTTTCCATCCTATAAGAATTGGATGAAAAGGCTTATATTTCTTCCCCTGTATATTTAACGACTACAAGTTCAGTAAAGTTTTTGTCGTCTTTTATATTATTATAACACACATAGATAATTACATGTATAATGTGCAATGTCAAAGTCATAATAATTGGGAAAATATTCAAATCCATTTTTTTGTATCCTAAATCCTAAACTGGAGAATACGTTATAACGCAAATTTTATATATCCGCTCGAATGATTTCTCGTGATTTACAAGAAAATATGTCCAGCGGGGATGCAAGTTTTTTTTTATATCCAAGAAATATATTTTTTCCCAACAAATATTTTTTCAACACATTTTCCTATATCTGATGATTCATTTATTTATGACTCTGTATACTTATTATCGCGTAATTCTACTTGACTTTGACTAAATGAAATTTTTACTTATTAAATAATAACAACGTTCTGTATTGTTCACCATGGAAAACAAATTTGAGTCATATAATAATTTTGCAGCAGGTGCAAGGTTATGAAATAAATTCATAGGTTTGTTTTGTGTGGTATAGTTGTTATTACTAGTTAACCACGTGGTTTTGATTTGATTTGAGCTTTTAATATGCGAGGATTCCCATGGGAAAACTGGATAAAAGTTACATAAAAAGGAAAAAATGCATTTGCTATATACCCAAAATGGGTTGACGCTCTAGCCTTGCCTTGGGGGGAAGTACCTTAAAATATCCTTAAATGTTTTAATAAACCTCGATTATTTCATGCACTAAATATATTTGCCTTCAAACTTTTATACTTTTACTGAAAATCTATATTTATCTTAACTAAATAATCAGGCAAAATACAAACGTGTTTTTATTAAATCAAATTTTTAAAAAACAAATTTTTAAATCGTGCAAAAATAATACAATGATTAATAATTCCCAAAACGTTTTCCGTGTATTTTAAGAATATTTTTGAGGGTTTTAACGCGGAGATATATGGAACGTTATTTATATTTTTAAATTTATTGCCATATTTAGTATTTACCATTTAATAATCATAGTAAAAATTAATATTGTAATAAAAAATTCAAATTGCAATATAATCACAAGTATATATAAACATATGGCGGAAATAATTTGACGGAAATAACAATACATATATACTTGTATTGTGGTGCTGGCTTTCTTATGGGTGGGACAATTACATGGAGAATTTGATACGTACGTCCGTGCCTGTCAGAACTATACCATAAGAAAGAATCAAAATGTACACAAGTAAAATGCCTAATAAGATTTTGTGCTTATTATATACATCAGTATCAATTTGATGATAACAATGTTAAATAGGACTTTTGGTATCTATTTATTTGAAATACATACTTGTAGTGTTTCGTATGTATTTTCCTTTGTACAGCAATTTGTTGTATGACAACAATAGCATTATAGACCTCAAAACGCAGTGCAAGACGGGATGACGGTAAAAAAGTGTAACAGAAAATGCACATAACAATTTTTGTCTGGGTATGTCAAAATTTCATATACAAAATTCTGTGCTAACTTCCATATAAATTTCTACACTAAATTCCATATAAAATTCTATACTAAATTCCATATAATTTCAATATAAAATTCTACACTAAATTCCATAAGAATTTCAATATAAAATTCCCCGTAAAATTTCATATAAAATTGCATATATATAAAATTCAATATAAAATCCCATATAAATTCTGGGCATATAAAATTCGTTGTGGCATCTTGAGATTCAAGATTTGTAGAACCACAACAGAGGTTTGTCATCATCCTGTGCAGTGTGTGTGGCACATGAATGGGATTCCCGTTGAGTGGGTGGTCATGTACATATGTACTAGATACACTTGTAGTGTCTAATTCTGAATGACAATGAATTCCTTTTGCTCCTTTGTGGAAGTCATTTGTCATGATATTCCTTATAGTTATACTTATATATTATTCAAGTCTGATTATCGTCAGCATTGCTGCTATTATTACTGGGGCTGTAAAATGGCGATATATTTTAAGATAAGATTGTTAGGGAGATACAAAATGGTATATTGTATTATTACTAATTGGAAAAATTGCATGACCAAATTTATACGAAATAATTATATATGTACGTAATGTGCATTTAAAGTGCATATATTTCTTAAATCTGTGATTTAATACATAATAAATAGGGAGAGATGCTATATGAAATACTATTATAGCCGTCGTCGTCGTCGGGAGGTTTCAGATTATATTGTCAAGTTCGTTGAACTCATCCGTCTTCCCTGGCTTCATTCTATTTTTACTCCATTGTCATTTGTACTGACATTGTTGTTGAAAAGGCATCTTCCTCAGGTCTTCTTCTTCGTCTTCTTCCTCTGCTCCTGTCGTCATCGTCGTCGTTGCTCCGTAAAAGTTGGCGTTTGTCTGAGGATTGATAGCATTAATACATTAGCGTACATAAATGGACCGCACTACTACTATAGTATAGTAGTAACAATTGTATGGTTACTGTAGATTGAATCCTGCAACCTGCAAGCAAAAAAGGTTTTTTTTTATTTGTGTCTCTTTTTTTATGTACGCCTTTGACATGTATGGCTACACATGTACATATGATATAGGTACATATTAATTGGTTGTATGTAGATATACGGATGATAAAGTAGACACTACGCATAATAATAAATTCAATCGCTTGAAGGAAGAAGAGCACACCTGTGGATTCAAATCCGTACGCTGTTCCTATTTTCCTGAGCTTCCTTGTTATTATTATATCCGCGTGGTCTATATAATTCCCCGTATATTCATTACAGAGCCTTACTTATACAAGGCGAGGAGCTTACACGTTACAATGCAAATTTAAGATGCAAGTTTAAACGCATAAGCCTATTTAACCCCTTTTGGGCACCTGTTTTTGTGTTTGAGGCCGTTCCGGCCTCTCCGCGAGGTTCTTGAAGCAATAGGCTAGATATATTGGTGAATATTTAAATTTCAAGGGATTTTAGTTTAATTTTTAAGCTTACACTTTTGTATTAATTTTTGTATTAATTTTTGTATTAATTTTTGTATATATTTTTTTGTATTTATTTTTGTATTAATTTTTGTATTAATTTTTGTATTTATTTTTGTATTTATTTTTGTATTTATTTTTGTATTATTTTTTGTATTATTTTTTGTATTATTTTTTGTATTATTTTTTGTATTATTTTATTGTATTATTTTTTGTATTAATTGTTGTATTATTTTTTATATTATTTTTTGTATTATTTTTTGTATTATTTTTTGTATTATTTTTCGTAATAATTTTTGTATTAATGCTTGTATTACTTTTTGTACCAGTGTTTGTATTAATTTTTGTTTTAATTTTTGTATTATTTTTTGTATTACTCTTTGTATTACTTGTTTTAATTTTTGTAATAGTTTTTGTGTTTGTGTTTTTCTGTTTATTAATTTTGTAATAATCTTTTTATTTATTCATTTTGTAATAATGTTTTTATTTATTTTGTATTAATCTTTTATTTATTTTGCTTAATTTTTCAATTTATGTATTTTGCATTTCTTTCTATTTTGTATTAAGTACTATTTTTTGATTTGTATTTATTTTTATGTTTTTAGAAAATACGCCTTAGTTCAGTACTAACCAGAGCATATATTTTAAAATTACATGTTTGTATGGAAATCAGAAATTCCTTTCAAAAATTTTAAAATCGTCCTTGAAGCTAAAAGAAATTGCTATAGTTTACATTCATTTTAAGCGGTTCTCATAATAGCCCCATAAAATAATTTATTTCCTTTTAACCGAAAACAGTTCAACAGACATTATTATTGTTACTTATGACCCAACTTACGGTTAGTCCGTATGGGATCCTCGAACTGTAAAACCTATTTACACCCTTTATTTTTGGCTGTTTTAATAATAATTCCTACTTGTTGTTCTTCAAACATTATGTTGTTGGGGCATACCGACCGTCGGTTATATGATTATGGTTTATGGGACAACATGTGGTATTGCTTTAAATATGTTTGTATGTATATAACGTGGATGAATCTGATGCTATAAAACATACGAACGTGTCCTATGCGTGGGAATGACCATATCACTAAAAGGTAAATAATTAAATAATGAATCTTCCCATAATACCATTGTAGTTCAAAGGGGCGTTCAAGTATAGCGCTGTGTATGGGACACACTGAGAATAATGAATAAAAAATGAAATAAATAAATAAAAATAAAATTAATAAATAAATATAATAATAATATATATCCATTTTCTCTTGGCTAACGTGGTTAATTGATAATTAATAAGCAGTTTTTATTCACATAATTAGCGCAAGCTTTCGGATTACAACGTAATCCTTCGTCAGGCTAATAATAATAATAAATAAATATAATAATAATAATAAATATAATAATAATAAATAAATATAATAATAATGTAATCATTTTTCGAATTAAATGGATACGTGGTTAATGATTAACAATTATTCTCTTTAATTGCCTAATAAATTAATAAATTAATAAATTAATAATAATAATAAATAAATATAATAATAAAAACAATAAAAATAATAGTAAATAAATATAATAATAAAAACAACAAAAATAATAGTAAATAAAATAATAAATAAAATAATTAATAAATAAAATAATAATAAATAAAATAATAAATAAATAAAATAATAATAAATAAAATAATAAATAAATAAAATAATAATAAATAAAATAATAAATAAAAAGTGATTTTAAATGTATGTCAACATCTAGCACGGAAAACACATTGGTAAAAGGATGAGCAGCCCCGCCGCCAGTAATCTTTAAAGAAGAAGAAGCGGTTACAAAATGAGATAAAACTCTCCCACGTAATCTTATTTTCTTGATTTCAACTGACCTTCCCGACATCCAGACCCCTTTCCATTTATATTTTATGTACTTTTCTCATCATCACCACCAGCTTTTAGTACAGCAACATTTTGTACTGAACTATAAACACATGTAATTATATCCGTTCCAGATTTATTTGATTCCCTAAAAATAACGCGGTGTTTATTTAACACACTAAATTTGATTGGAAAACAATTACAAATTGTTTCTGTAGAAAATGGTGTAGGTCAATAACTGTGGGAATTTTGAGTTTCCCTACAAATGCTTTAGCAAAAACTCAAAATATTGACAAACTAATTAATTTTAATGACGAAATGTAATCAGTAACGTAGGATTGAGCAATATCAAACAGTTACTGTGCGGTACAGTAATAAGTACAAAATTACACTCAAAATAATACACACAACTTCTAGAACAAAAATTAATAATATAATAAGGTTCGAGAAATTTTACAATATTATTGAGAACTATCCAGCATATCATTGGTTTTAAAACCAAGATTCGACGTACAAATAATTACATGAAAATATGGAATCTAGAAAATCAATTCTAGAAAGTTACAACTTTGTATTAAAAATGGCGTGATATAATAGGTAATAAAGTAAATACAGTTTCAGAAATATTCTAGAGAGATGAAAAGTCTGGACGATGAAAACACATCCTAAAACATTTAATTAATAAAAAAAATCATGAGAAGGAGAACATTAAGAAAAAACAACTAAATTAATTAAAAACTAATTCAGAGTAAAAGCCAACTACAGAATAATTAATTTGGAGTAAATACACAATTCCATTCCAAGTTAATTTAAAATAATTCAAATTTAATACAAAATCGAGAATTTCGACAGATTTAAAACGAAAATATTTCCAAAGCTTTTAGCAAAAAATAAATACAATTAATGACAATTATATTATGGAAAAATTTATTTGGAAGAATATGCAAATTTTCTCTGCCGTGATAAATAATTACTAAATATAAAAATATGAAAAAATAATTCCTAAATGTAAAAATATCATGAAAAAATTATTCTACCAACAATATGACAATTTTGTCTTGCAAAATAATCCTGAAAAATACAAAAATATACATTTTTTTTATTAATTTTAAAATTTGAATGCCATGAAAAAATAAAATACAAAAAATCACGGAGAAAATTTTCAGGTAACAATTAGTTTTTACAAATCGCATTTAAATTATTATAGTAATTGCTACTCCGAAAATGAAAAAATGGGAAATTATTAAATAATTTGGGAAAAATTAAATTATTTATTTATTAAAAAATGGGAAACATCAACAATTTTAACATTAAATCTCATCTGCACGGACGACAAAACATTTCCTAACAAAAATCTTGGGATTCTAACTGTATATATCTGTATATATGAACTTTGAACCGTAGTAGTTAATTGTAATACGTATACGACAACGAAATCAATTATTACTGCGTATTGCCCATGCAGGACTGGTGACCGTTGCGGCTCGTGCTCGAAAACTCAACGGTCGTCCGAAAAACCGTGGGATCTTTGGGGGATTCACACGAAATCAAAAAAAATGTGTCCGTATAATAATAGCAATAATAATGTATAAGAATAAGGGAGAAAGGATATGATCAGAAGCACAAGCAGAAGGATTTGAGTGTATGTGAGTGTGTGTGCAATGGCAGCGGGAAGGAGAGAAGGACACGCGGTTCCGGTGCAATCTAAATAAAATGAAAGTCAGTATAATTATACAAGATCCCCGGGTATATCTAAAGTAAATCAAGATATTAATGAAAATGTGTAAAATCCGCATGCAAACATACGTTTCTATCGTTCCTTAATATGTAAAACATGTATATAACTCTTTTTTATATAAATTATAATAAGGATGAGCACGAGCCATATAACATTGTAGCATGCTAAACATATGGGGAATATTATATATATACTTATATATGGGAATATTGCTTTAAGAATTACTGCACTCGACCGCTCGTGTCTTTACGTAATATTAAAGAACGGCCAGCCGCCGCATTGGCGGTTCACACAGAATATTTTTATATATGCATTTATTATGTACGTATGTATGTATATTTAAATATGTACGTAGATTTCTATTTGTATCAAAGGCCTTATCAGGACTCCCGGCTCCATGCCTTGCACAATAAAACTATGAAGGGACCCCGTCCCCTTATCACCCAAACTCCACGAAGAATGTGTGTAAACGCCGCACCAACAGCCAGCTCGACCGTCTCTCCTCACATGATTTCCGTTGGAAACTTTTTCCTTTTGCCATTCTCACGACCATGACACCAGTCCCGTCAACGTATTGATCCACTTTTCTCACACTGACACACACACACATACACATGATCAACCGCCACTTATTTCCTCCATGTGGAGGAATAATTTTTAATAATCATTGATCATGTATGGTGTATGTTGTAATTACTATGGAGGAAATATGATTAGAATTGGTTTTTTCGAACGTAGTTACGAAATAAGCCCAAAATCAATGAAAGCATTGATACAAAAATTATTATGTAAAATACAAAATGGGTACAAAATTAATATGTAAAATACAAAATGGGTACAAAATTAATATGTAAAATACAAA
>JAQGAK010003548.1:0-14789 GCA_034696945.1 Lipothrix lubbocki
CATAGGGCCAAACCCAGGCCATCTTTAGAAAACCGGCCATCTTTGGGAGCCCGGCTATGTTTGGCATTTTTACGGTAAGTACATATTAACTGCGCCATAAATGCAGCATAAGCATGAAATTATTTTCTCCAAATTTCAGCTTCCACCATTAGAGTAATCGAAATGGTCAATTTCTTTAAATCCAAACCGTTCTAATTTAATGTCGGGTACTTACCGAATCCCCAGAAAATGGACCCCACGCCCATTCCCATCAATGTGGCTCCAACTGAAAAAATATCATTTCCTATATTAGTCAAAGGCACTGTAAAGCAACTCATTCCATCCATGACAAATGTCATTTCAAGTGCAGTGAATATTGAATCCCACAGGTAATTAATTAACTCATTCATGTATACGTATTTCCTGTCACTCACCAAGCCAACTTTTTTGCGTCTCGTCAACACAGAATTCAAATTGAGCACTTTTTGAAGACATAATAACTGCCAGTAATTCGGATAGATCAGCTGCCAACACGAGGCCGCATACCAGGAATAGAATCCATTGGATTTTACCGTGCCCCACCTATAAATTATCACCACATGTAATTAATTCACTCTTCATTCGAGTAATTAATTAATTCATTTGCTTTTATGGATTATCGGATTCAAATGATAACCTACGTGTGTCGTAAATAATAATTTAATCAAAAACTGTTTTCATATGCATGATACTACAGATACTAGCTTACACATAATGAATTATGACAGCTTACCTGTTGCAGAGCATCTTCATGGAACCTCTCCAAAAGAGTATAATCCGCCTTGATGGATTCATCCGGGGCAATGCGATCACTCGCGTTATTGACAGAGTCCTCATTATCATTGCCTTTGTTTAGAATGGAAGACCCATCCTCTGAGCTGTAGTTCATCGTGCGAGTATTTGTATTCACCAAGGGCTCACTCTCCATAGCTGTGAACAATTATGTGTAATCGGTGGAATTAGAAATGTGTTAGGAAAAATAAACAAACAGCATTTATTCGTCTGCTAATTCTAAACATATGTACATTATAAAAATTGTTAAACCCATAGCTAATAATAGCAAAAGCAAGGAATATTTTTAAATAGGTTTTTTTTTAATTATTGCGCAATTTGCATACTGATGACTCCAAACGAAAGGATTGCGCTACACAATGCAATACAATTATTATTGTTATTATTACCAATTCACTGACGCCATGGTGGAGTGGATTGTGATGGCTTGACAGTAATAACCGCAATATTTATCTTAATAGCTCATGTATGTACTACACTTGTAAATAGAGGTTATGTCAAATCTCACAGATACACAGAATAAAAGTAAACGAGAGTATACTACACAACAGGAAACTCTGGGATGAGACACCTCGTATGTGTGTAAGCAGAGCACGGGAGTGATTGCACATCACAATAATATTGACTTTGGAACTGAGAATTAAAAGACTTGACGATACGACGTTTTGGAAAAATCCTAAAGGTTCTGTTGATACAAGAGTCTGCTGGTAAACAAGGGCATGTTTCACTGTGTAAGTATTAGTGATGTGTGTCCTCCACTGGCACTAAAACTTGACTGAAACGAAATTCCGTTCTTACTAACACTAAATATTATATAATAACAGCGAACGAGTCAGAAGAAGAAATTTCAAAGGAGATACGAATATGAGTCACAAACTGTAAAATGTTTACTCATAAAAGAATATATACTACTTATATACGCATATTGTATTGCGGAGTTTCTCTTCTCTTCCTCCGGTTCCGAAGATTACGTCCTTCTCACTAAATACAACCACAAGGGAGCTATTATGTAAGTTTTGGGCTTCAAACGAACCCTTGTTTAAGTGTCCCTGTGGCCGTCTTGAAAAGATGGATTGTATAAAATATGTGGATGAACTTGTCTTTTAAAAAATCCAGAGCTCCCAGATCCGCTTACTGTGTATACTTACTCCTTTGCACTCATCCTCTTAAATGATCTCTTTTCTTCCTTGCTCCCTTCCTTTACGCTGTAATCACCCTGACTGGTGCAAGTATCACTGCATTAGTGTATATCGTGGATTCGTGGTCATGTACATTCTTAAAATAGATGCATACCAGGGTTTACGTTACTCCTGCAGTCTAGAAGTAGTTAGTTGCACAAGTCTCTCAGAGCAGCTGGTGCTACTGCTTGGCTTTTAAATCCCTAATAATATTACTTATACATATAGCTTGCCTCTAGAGATATTTATTGTACTTTTAAGTTGAACGTGAAGATAATTCCTATCCAGCCACTTATTCTTTCCAACACAACGTCTTGTAGTTGTACATAGCTTTTGTATAGGGCAATGCTCACAAATAGATGCAGTTCACAATAGGTTTTCGTAATGTGCATACAAATGAGTATAGGCGCAATAATGTAATGTACATATGGAAGAAATGCCCCAAGAAATACCAACTATTCTCTGGATTTCAATGGAATCTCCCCTGAAAAGGTGTTCTGCATTATTACTATTTTCACTGGAATCGTGTACTCAAACGTAGACTTACTACTCTTGTATAAAATTCGTGTAGGCTAAGTTTTTTTTGCTGTCTGTCTGTTATTTAGGGTGTACAACCCTGGAAAATCCCTTTTACTCCTTGGTACTTACTCCGAAGGGACGAGGAAGAGGTAAGTTCCCTATATGTTGTGGGGTCAACCTTTTCCTTGTTTGCGCTTAAGGTATTCATTATCGATTCTTGCCCCTTCACAACAAACCAACAACAGCTGACTAAAACAGCGTGGCTTATATAAAATATGATACTATTCTAGTTCATTATGCTCCATGTTTAATGTATTCCTGTCCTAAAATATTACTCGCTATGTTACAAGTTACGGCTCTCCTCTGTTATTGAACAAAATATACTGCTATTTATAAGTATAGTATACCTACACTACGAATACTATAGGTAACACTAAATACTTTTTACGGTAGAGTTGAATGCTCAGGGGGTACGAAAACTGTAATCTGCAATATACATTTTATTTTCAAGCTTATCTACATTTCTGGGTATTGGGTCATTAATAATTCCAGTACCAAATCTTTACAGTTGGTGAATGAACGTACAGGAATTTAAATGCAGGATTCTTAATCTTGAACTTGACGATACGATGAGTATATTAGGTATACCTTTTCTTTTCTCATATATTGTACATACTTTAGTATTTGTTATTCTCGATAAATTCATTTTATCGCTACTTCCATTCACAATTAGTGAAGATAAAGGGCATTTATTACGAAGAAACTCACTCACTATGTATAAATTACTACATACAGTTTACATTTCAGTGCAGCAGAGGTGTATGGGCAGCGAAAGATACATGTACTGAAAGTAAGCTAAATAAAGAAAACAAGTCCAAAAATAAGTAAACGAAGTAAAGTGAGTGCGTCAAATACGTCATCCAGTGATGAAACTAAAATGTCAGTTGAGTGAAGAATTACAAATAGCTTACCTGGCGAACACTGCTGAAAAGTTGATTGGCAAGACAGGGCATCTCAAAAGAAAGGTATCATCAGAGAGTTTCAAAATTTTGTTGAGCAGCACACAAGGGGACATTAACTTTGAGTTATTCATTATTACAGTGTTGGAGAAGCATGGGTTTCTTCAATGGTAATGTTTATTAAACTTATTGCTGTGTTTCCAGATTGTTCACAATTCACAATATCCAGAATATTTCACATGAGTTCAAAGTAAATGCGTGTACTTGTTGTATAGGGACTTATTGCTTTATTTCATTTGCTCCAGTATTTGTAATTCAGCATGAAATGGCGTGGAATAATACAGCTGGGTAATGTCTCAAATATAACTGCGCTGATAGAAGCATATATATAGTGTTTCCTGTCCTTCGAGTAAGATATAAAGACGATGACACTCGACAGATTACAACACGATTGCTTCCCTCATGACCCTCTTGAAGAGTTGGGATGGTTTTTTAATTTACACTGCTTTACAAATTGTGTACAAGCCTGTAATGAAAGGAAGGGACAGGCATAAAATCAACTGCAAATACCAAAATACGATGTAATTTGCTCATCATTTCGGAACGCAACTCATCAGCTAGAAGTAATGGATGATGATAGTTTCGCTAGCCATGCAATAATATAAGTACTTCATGCAGTCATTAATAATATCATTTCATTTAGCTCTGGAAGCTTCCAGTTTAATTTACTGTAGGGTTATACTATTACAGATATATATCTTGCAATAAGCAAGTCTGTTTGAACATTATACTTTGTGCTTGTCTCTGCAGCAGCAGCAGCAATTCAATTACTGAAAATTGCATTAACTGATACATAATCCTGTGTACTATCTTTTCTTTGCTCTGGCTTCTTTAATATTGCACAAATATCTACATTGACGTACACAACGAAGGTTTTTAGGTGGCAAAAAGATCCACCATGTAGTCTATTTACTCACGATTGAGATGTAATACATGATACAGCGTCTATAATACACTACTCACATGCCATAATTCCCTGTACACCTTGTCTTCATATTGCAAAAACCCTTAAGCTCTTTATGTTATCTCCCATGAACATGAACATAATCCGCTATTGCTCGCATTTTTTTCCCCTTTATTAAAAAGAATGTGCATAGCATGAAAATGCATTTATTAGCTGAAAATGTTAGATAAAGACCAAATGTTTCTCTTTTGGCGTAGGTTTCTCGGGATGGGATCGGAAAACTATAAAAAGACGTTGACAAGTTATAATCTCTAACTCTAATATGTACAATAATGTGTATACAGCCTGTGTACACCATGTGAATACATCATGTGCGATAAGAAAGTACTTGAAATTCCATTTACATTATCTCCATGTACCACTTTCCTGGATTTACATGAAAATGTCATTTCAGCTAGACATGTCAAACTCGGTGTAAGGCTTGTAGAAGGCGAAGGCATACTAATTGCACCGTTTCTTTTTATGCCTAATCCAACTTTTCACATAATTTGTTTCTATTAATTAATGCTAATCTGATGAATTCCATTCATATGTATATGAAGTGTCACCTCTGCTGGTTATGTGCAATGGGTATGCTGTTATGAGCACAAAATATAAAATGGCGTGAAACCATAATCATTAATTTGCAGTTTATTGCGCCATAAATATCAAGTTTCTGGATAATAATGATGTATATATGTAGGAAAATGGGATTTTTGCAAGATACATGGTGATACACTTATTATACAACATACATGATGCTTATACTAGACCCAACGTGGAGTAACTGACGGAATTGTAAAATATGATTCTGTATTAAAAAGTGATTGGCTCTCTATAAGAACTTTCCCAGTCTCTGGACTCACTGTATATTCTTGCGTATTGCATAAATAAATAAGCCAAATTTTGTAAAGAAACGATTTTACCCTACTCACGTAGATAGTTATTATTAAAAGAAGCCGTCGCAATTTTTCAAGCCCACAGGTTAATATATATTAAAACCTATATCTACATATATGAAAAGGTTTTAAAACATGTAACTAATATGCACGTAGATATGCTTTCCGGATATTTTCTTATACATAAAAAGGTATTCATACTTTCCTGGTGGTGCAGTTCCCGTAGTAGAAAGTATTTGCAGAAGTTGAAAATCGATCCAAGTCACTTTTGATACACGGGCCATAAACTGTACAGAGTTGAAGCTGTAGATATATGTATACTGTAGATACTTGTACGATGTAGACTGCAGTAATGCGTAAAAGTTATTCTTCCCGAATTATGTTTTCAATTCCAAGTTCTTGGCTCCTTCTCTTTTGTGTTTACTCACCCTAAACTGGTACAGACTGTCTCCTCGAATAAGTTATAACACTTTTGACGGGACTTCACCTCCGTTGTTTACACAGTTGCATGAACACATAGTGTATATGAAGAAGATGAAGATAAGATAATGAAAGCAACCGGAACTTTGTATTTTGTAGCTTGTCAACCGAGAGCGGTTAGTCTAATTACAATTCATTGAATTTGTGGTAAGGAGATTCCAGCGGTTTTCCTCATTTAACATTGACTTTTGTTTAGGCTTGAAAAGCTATTTTAGTAAGATTTTAATCCAACGACAAAAGTCACGTAGGTATACGTACTTGAGGAAAATGTCATAGGTTGGGGCCTGAATAAATAGAAGTGGTGTTCTACAAAGTAATTACTATAGTATACAGCTTCACAGGAAACTCAAGGACTTACGGACCAACTATAAAGGAGGTTAATTAGGATTGGCTTGAGATGAGAAACACACTGAGTTTACTCTATCAAGTCATCGGTCTCTGACTCACGTTGACGGCACACATGGATGTCTTCTGTACATGTGCAGCTTCACTTGTACATATACATGCATACAATACTCGGATTACTATAATATTTATACTGTCAAGGCTGTATGCAACAAAATTACTTTCGGTTCACTAATACCGAATATTTGGTGAATGTAATAGATCTATCAGAATAATGGGGAACGGATTTTGTATATACTTATAACGTTTTATTACTTCCACTACTTCACTTGTACGACTTGTATAGACGGAGACAGCGCGTTTTAGATGACAAAATCAAAGTATCTGACACACTATTATTACTTTCACTTGAGCGAATGTCCAGCAGTCTGAGGTTCTGGTCTGTAGAGTCTTTAACTGGAAACTGCGAGTCAGTGGAGTCGCTTATAGTATAGGCTTGCTCTCTGTGATGAACCAAGGTTTTTGTGGTGGATAAGAAAAATTGGCTGGGATGATAAAACCGAAATGTATTTGGTGATGATGAGCATTTGATGGGGAAACCCGTATGTGACTACACAGAAAGTTATGCTGATGCTCAATTTATACTATAGAGTTTTTGTCTCATTTCCCGTACCCCGGACTAGCTCTCTTCCTCGACGTGTTTGTTATGGTGTTGCGGATGGAGAATGCAAATTATTCGTACAGCGAAGGCGTCGTCAAGGGAAAGGGCGTTCTTCTCATGGATGGCCTGCGTGAATTCTCCTTTCGGCTTTACATGTGCCGGGCTTTGCTATATAAAACGTATATTCCCCACTGAAGCATGTATAGGAGTAAGTAACAGCCACCGAGCGTTTTGAAGGCAAGATCCAAAATATAACCAGCAAACGGGTACCAACCAAGCTTACCATCACCCTCGGAACTCTTAGTGCGGGGAGCAACCCGCATCGGCTCTCGTTGAGACATATGCACCTCGCTTGTATGCATTTTCCTAGCTTTTGTACAACTTGCAGTAGCATCAGCGTACGTTACTCGCATTCTGTAATACTCGGTAAAGAATGGCATGTAGCCAGACTTACAATTGCAATGCTCTCGAAACTTCAAATCCGTAACTAGAGACCCTGAATTTCCCCGCTGCTCCTGCTCTTATTCCTATTCTTACATACAGGTATTCACACGTTCCCTTTAGGTATAATATTCGGTTTGGTGAAACTTTTCTTTATTTTTGTTATCGCCATACTATAGCTGTTATCTGCAGAGACGTACTATAGAAATAAAATAAAAAGACCGGCCTAACTCCTGTCCCGCTTTTATCTCGCAAAACTTTCACGTTCAAAAGTGTAGGCGTACATTCCTGACAGCCAACAAACTTTTTCACTGTCGGCGTTTGAGTATGGAAAGATTACAGGTAGGAAGAGATGAATCTTAAAGAAGACAACCATAAGGAATAGGATAACCTACATTCTCGGCTTATGTTCACTCGAAGCTAAGAGGATCAAAAGTGCCTTGAAAATAAGAAAATATGTTCATATTAAAAATTTTGAACACGGAAAGGTTCTCCTTGGCTATCATCGTTATGCTGTTGAATTTCAAATCAAATATTACTTGTAAAGACGGATGTGCAAAGGATGGAAATTATGCATCCACTAGAGCACAAAAGCATTCTCGGAGGCTGTCAAAACTTTCATCTTCCAACATCTTGTTTACATCTCTTTCCTTTTTGGACGTTTATCCGTTTGTGAACATACAGAAATAAGTAGTCATACCTCAACCTCAGCACGCACAGCCCTATTCAAATATTGAGATATAAGTGAATTTTAAGGATATTTCTGCAGAATCCATGTCTAAAATGATTTTCAACTTTCCCCTCATCCTTTTCCGCTTCTTCGGAGCATAACTGGAACTTTGGGACTTTATGTTATGAGTCAAACCTTTCAGAAAATAATGCCATCTCGTTTGCCCATGAATTACAGATCTGTACATAATGTTACATGGTGAATTTTTCCAACATTTTCGTCATCTTTTGTACTTTCAAGGGTTCACACCATGGGATTTTTTGGCAAAAATCGATATATCATTCTCAGGCTCCTCTGCAAGCCTCCTGAATCTTGTTAGGGTTCCTAGCTCCATTTTCGAGTTACTGATTTCATTTAATTTGTTCATTCGGGAGTTCTGCGAGGAGAATTTTTTATGCAGCTTCTACAAAATTTTAGCGAATACAATCCTTCAGACTTTAACAAGCACTAGGAATTGGAACGTTTACCTATATGTATGTTTGTTGAGACTTTATCGTTGAGTTTCCTCTTTCGTCGGATGTTGTTGTAGACTTGTGGAGAAACTTTCAAGCTTTATCATTGTCCTGTGTATAGTTTCTATAGGAACTATATAGGCAGCAAAACTGCTATACGAATTTAGTTTGTTCTTGCTGAGAGTTAAAGATTTTCCTGTTGACCGCACTCAAAAAGTTGGATGCCGAGCTGAGACGGCATTTGAAATTTCAATTAGGGTTTTGATTGGCCATATGTATGCAGAAAGAGCGACGAAATAATTTGAATTCAGCTAGTGTAGCATCTCGGGACTTGCGATTTCTGTGCAATTTTCCCGTAAGGAAAAGCATAATAAGTTGGCACGACAGCATGTTGGCATATTAGTTTTCATCAGTGATATCAAATACCGGTAACTTTTCTCACTTATCACCTAACTCCACCATCCAGACAGTCTTGAATTACGCCTAGTATAGATTAATCCTGGTAAATGTGTTTACTTTACTCGAGTCAGGTCGGTTGATAGTTGATACATTTGGAGATGGTGAAATCCTCAAGGCACAGACTTGTATACATACATTTGTGTTTATATGTAGAGCTTGTGCAAATATAAATAACTTGTAAGTACTCTATTAATACTTTATCTAAATGTATCCATGAGATATTGCATTCAAAATGCACGAGGTTCAGAATTAAAGACATTATATAATGTTATGCAAAATGCACATACTACAGAGTTTGCATTTTGCAATTTGAGTCTGCAATTTAAATGTGAGAATGCACTAACTATATTTTCAAACAAATATAAATACTGATGTAAGATAAAAAAAACATTTTGGAATAGAGACTTTTTTTACTTAATTATCCCCAACGGCAAGAAGTACCAAGAACTTTTTACATTACATTTAAGATACATGCATGGATTCAATTAACACGTTGACTGGAACGAGAGGATCGATTTCATCTCCGGTTGTTTGCCTTTATTCCGTCGCATGCCCTAGTGCAGTTTATATCCACGGTGTACTTTAGAGGAAAACAGCCTGAAGGACATGTTCCAAGGTACCATGAAAACCCAATCAAGACCAAAACCCTTTTAGTTTACATTTAATTTCGTGGGAGTCATGAAGGTCAAAGCTGAAATTAACATAGAGAGTACTAATCCAGACCTAGTTTGTATACACATGCAAGTATTACATTGGGCTTAAGATGTAAAAGTCTGCTCTCTTCATTACGTTACAACCATATTTTTTTTAGTATCCTATAACCAAGCAGAGCGCATAGGAATGACTTTCTTATGTCAGGGAAGAAAAAGCAACAGAAAGGGAATAATCAAACATTTACGAGGACTTGGAGAAGAAAATAAAATGCACTTGAGAGCTTCTGGGTTCCATTTAGTTACACTTACACACATAGGGAAGGAAAACATTCTAAAACGAAAACCCGTGTCAAATAAGATCTTTGTGCCATTCATTATTCTAACTGTATGCATATGTAAGTAAAGTATAGCTAAACATATATATCTGTAAATATTCAGCTTCAAAGTATAAACAACAGTGCTCATTATTGATGCAAATCCTCTTAAGGTTCATATGTAAATGAACTGTATAAATGAATTTACTTGGTTTAGGTCAAGGTAACACAAATAATTGGCTATTTACCGCACCGAAATGATAGACCCGGAACATTTTTTTTACTAAGCAGTCAGAACTCTGCGTATGTGCGTACTTCTAATAAGCGTTTAGTATTTATGTCTAATTACAATTTATTTGTTTTCTAATTACCAGTAACCTTGTAATTCATTTTTATCAGCTCATAACTTTCACAGTACTAACTACTAACAATATATTGATTCGTAATAACTTTTTTTATTATTTATCTATGTTATCAATTGGTTCGTACGTGGATATGCTAGTAACTAGCTTTATTTAATTACGCAGACTATCCGTAGCAAACAATTTACCATCACCCGGAGAAGAACAAGTATAAGTATAATTTTTTATATTTTATTTAGGTATATAATATACACACTGTTACATCTGTATACCAAACGACGCTATAAATGAAAATTTAATATTCGGAGCCGAAAGATTCTAAGTTTCTAAGCAACTATTACTCAGAATCAGGAATTCAAAAAAATTAATTGCATTCACAAACGTAACTTATACGATACTGTACCAAATAGCGTCCCATTTCGCCACTGTCATGCTCATTGATGGATTTAAAACAAACAGCAGCGCCCAGGACTTTGTCCTCCGCGCCGATTTTGACATGAAATCCCAAGGTGACACTCCCAGCTATTCTCAGATTTAAAGTTTTTTTCATGATCCAGTAAATCTTTGGGATTTCCAGTCCAGAAATTTAATCTACAGAAGCCTCGTCACAAAACCAGAAAAGAAGCCCCCCTCAAATTTTCGCTTGACTGAACCAATCAACGCCCTTTATACTCAAATATAAATATATAACGCACGCAGTAACAAATCTGACATTGTTCAATAGAATTATTATTGACAAATGTCGCAAACTGCCATTTGCATTTTACATGCTTATCATCCCTTTCAAACTGGCCTTTTTCGACGCGAAACCTTCTATCTTTATCGTTCGAATCCTATAGTTTTGAAAAATACTTCTCCTGTTATTGCCCTCATTTCTCCGAAAAATTGGAGAACTCATTTAGGGATGGCTCTATTGTCATCATGGACAATATTCATTATTAATTAGAGAAAGTTTTTCATTTAGTTATTTCTAAAAATCAAAGGCGATAGGTTAATAATTTATAAATAAAAATAATATTTCGTCGCAATGGCTATGTAAATATTACTTACTGCCGAGGGAGACACAAGACAGTGTCTTCAAGACACTATTCAGTTTATAGCAGCTGTCCAATTATTCGCGAAGCGATTAACGTTAAATGTAGACGCGGTGACTTGAAATAACCATACTTATTTAATATTACAGTTAATTAATATATTATTATTATTAATTACTTATTTATAGATTTGTTTTATTTAAGTCATTCGAATAATTAAATCGAAGCTTGCCATTCAAAAAAATTGGCATTTCCTTGACTTTAAGAAAAGTTTAATAATTAATTATTGAAAATGCAACGCTACCGCGGAGCGACCTCTTCGTCAGTATCTTTCGAAGAAAGCGTATACACATCGGGACGAAGAATTGATTTTTTACACAATTATTATTATTTAGCAAATAGAATTAAATTAAAAACCATCATAATTTAATGTGCTAAAAATGTCTTCCTGGCAAAACGCAAAATTCCCCAGGAATACAATAGAGAATATTATTATTTTTATACTATCAAGGTTTTTTTGCAGATTAAATGGAATATTTTTATACTTACAATGTAATTTGTTTAAAAAAGCCATTCAAGCGGATTATTTCCATGTATAGGTATGCAGTAGGTATGGTATATCGTGTTTGAAATTAGTAAAATGTATTTAATAATTAAAAAATTAATTCCATGCAACATGTAAGTGTACATATAACTATAGTGTCATTAATTCAAGTTTAAAAGTTATTAGGTTATATTTCATCTATGTGTCCAGACATGCCGAAACAATAATTCGGAATTTCTGGAATTATTTCAGAAATGCCCAAATAATTCCAGAATGTCCAGAATATTTGTAATTTATTAATAATAGCAGGATTTCAATTTGACAGAGAAACATTTGTGCTCTCTAGCGATGGAGATTGAAAGAATGTTTATGGAGCCTAATAGATGCCCGGCTGGACTTTGCGTACGTGGATGTTCACGTATTCAAGTTTTCCCTTGCAGCTCGACTGCCGTGTCGTGTGGATGAAGCAAAAGCAAAGCAAAAGAAGCAATGTAAAGTAAATGGTTGCACGAAGCTGCTCAAACTCTCACAAGGCAATTGACTATATCTCCTTTAAAACTTCATTACATATACAGAGAAGAGTAGAGAGATCTTGTGCTTCACTGCTGCTGGCGGAGGGCAAAAAATGTTAACAAATATTGAATCTGTCGTCGTGTATTTTAGTGTACTGAACTATTAAGCATGTATAGTGGAAGTGTGTAAAGTATAAAGTAAAGTCTCATATTTGGATTTCCAGTCGGCATATCCCAATCCACCACCACCACACGGTTTATAATAAATATATTCTGCCAACAGGCAATTCACATTGCGGCTCATCTCACCGTGTGTTGTGTTAAACTTAAACGTCCCTGTCACTTGAAAAAATTGAACATATTTAACATTTAAGTTGCTTCCCTCTGCATTGTGTGGAGTAGTAACTTTTTTGTCTTCGTCGGCGTGTGTAATTAGCCAAAGGAAAGACTTTTGGCCGGAGTATCTCCGTTAATTTGCAAATTTTGGTGTAATTTTTGTTTACAATCATAATGGCAGGGGCCGGCGGTGGAACTAAAACTAATAAGGCAGGAGGATCATCCTCATCCTCCTCCTCAGCCTCAGCTGTCTCCTCCGGTGGAACGGGCGTTAATACTAAATATGTAGGATCCCTCAGTCTAATCACATTTGCGGTACTCCTCATTGCTTGGCTAACCGGCTTCCTCTCCCGTTTCTTCTCTGTCATTCGGTTTGAGAGTAATATTCATGAATTCGATCCTTGGTGAGTATTAAAAAAAATCTTGTGAACTTGTTTATTAATAAGTAATTATTTTTATGGGATTTATTAGGTAGCGTGGGATTGATTGTCTTTTTTGCTTTTTTGAGATCAGGTTAACTTAAAGTGACCATATTTTACTGACCAAAATAGAGGGCATTTTTGCAAAAATTTTATTAATCCCTTTCAAGTTTGAAAATACATACAACATTATTCATATGTAGGGGTATTCTGGCCTGCAGTATATCCCTGGTACTTTTAAAATTTTCATTATGCCAAAAACATTTAATTCTTATTCTTTGCAACGATTTTTAACTATAAAAATGATGGGCAAAAACGGCATTTTTGGAAGGGCTTAGACATTTTTGGCAGAATGTACAAATTGTAAACGTGGCATCATATTCACCCCAACTTTAATTTAACGATTGTTTTTTATAACTCTTACATATACTATTGAAAAGTTTGAAATTCTGAGTTGTAATTAGTCTTGGCAATCTGAAAATGTTAAGACATTTTAGGCATCTCGTCTGCCCAAAATGTCAAGGCATTTTGGGTATTTTCAGTGTAGGGCAAAATAAAGGCATAATTACATTTGTGGCATTGACATTTTCCAGCAGAAAATCGCTTAAAATTTTGGCATTTTCAAGATTTCAAGCCCATTTTTATGATATTTTGATCATCATTTTTTGAAGAATTTTCTAAATATATTTGCGCTAAAAAACTTAGCTATTTAGCCATGAATTTTAATTATGATCCCCACGTTGCTAGCAATTGATTGTCTAAGGTTCCTCTTCCATGCCATTTTGTTCATGTATAACATTTTTAAAAAAATTAGGAAAACGTCATAATGCCTGCATATCGGGTCAAATGCCCAGGTTTCTGCAAAAAATTGTACATTTTCTATTTCATGCTACTGGATAGATTTTTTGGGCATTTGCCCTGTGGGCACAGCATTGTCAGGAGGGAGAGCAGAAACGGCTTTTTCCAAAACTTCTTTTAGTCCTGCATTAGGGAACCAAAAATAGTAACCATACCTTTGTAACAAAATCAGTAAGTTATTTGAGAAATAAATCAAAAACTGTTGTCCGAAAAATGAATGTATCCAAACGAAAAAAGCAAAACTTATTTAATGCCGATTGTGTGTACTATGTCCAAAATGCCCTTGGGAATAATCGAGCAATATGCTCTCTCCTGTAAAATGCATAAAATTCTACGCTTGAAAATGCACTATTTGCTTGCCCAGTGTCTAAAACCCCAGGACAAATCAAAACAATTGCTCGGAATAACCGCACGGTAGTGTCTTTTCCCTAAAAACAGCGTATTTTTTGACAAAATCAGGACAATTAAGATCTAGAGGGCAAGGTTGCGAATAGAGGACTTCTTAGTAGCTGCAAAGTCGTAGTAGCTGACTGTTCAAAATAGAGTGCAAGTACTCTATTTTAGAGGGCATCTGGCCACTTTAACATACAACAACAATTAACAATTACAAGAATCCGCATCAGCAGTAATTCAATTCAATATGACGACTAAATAATAAGCCATCGTGTGATCCAACTTTTCTGCATTTTGGCGTTCTTCTCATTTTTGTATCAATTTTTATATCAATTCTTACATCAATTTTTACATCAATTTTTGTATCAATTTTTGTATCAATTTTTGTATCAATTTTTGTATCAATTTTTGTATCAATTTTTGTATCA
>JAQGAK010003549.1:0-14785 GCA_034696945.1 Lipothrix lubbocki
AAACGCAACATGTCCCCTTTTGATACTGACCCAAAATCATATAAGCTCCTTTTGTAGTTTGTCTGACGATATAAGAATTCAAATAATTACATTGAGTAGACATACGACGTTCTCTTACCTTCAGGAAAAACTTATAATTATCTGGGGTAAATACTAATCCACCACCACTGTCGCCGTTGCACAATGTTTGATTGTCTGTAAAAATTAAGGAGTCTCAAAATTTAAACAACGACCTGATCAGTTTAATTAGTTTATTTAATGTACTGGCTACACTACTATTAATTACTTATTTAATGAGGAACACTATTATTAATTAATTAATTATTTAAACAAAAACAGGATACATACCATTAACCGATTTGGCACAGAAATTGTCGTAAAAACGTGCACGACAGTCATTCGGCGAAACGACTTTTAGGTTGATGTACTTTAGTACTTTAGAAACAAACCCCGTCTCTGTGACACCAAATCCGGGGACCTTGATGTTTTTGAAAAAATCCCCAATTTTTATAAAAAAATCCTACTGCGCATGCTCTCGCATATACATTTTTAAATCAGAAAATCGCCATCATTTTTACCGTTCCAATGGTATCAGCTCCGGGAATACTATTAAATTTCTTCGATATGTAACAGATGGGTTTGATAGATTGAGTATACGTAACTGGCTCCGTAAGCTTTATTATAGCAATATCCGACTGTTGTGTATCGGCGTTGTAAGTATACGGCCGCCATATTTGCTCAACCTATAAAATTTGTATTCGGAAAATGGATCTTAACAAATTTAAAGTTGACACTCATGAATCGATTCATCAATAAATTAATTAAAAGTTGCTTTCTACCTGAAATATTTGCGCTTCCTTGCTCCTCATATTATCACTTAGTTTGGAGCTGACGGAGTTGAAAACGATGCGGAACTGGCGGACATCAAAGGCGTTTCCGTCTCGGTCAGTGGTGCAATGACCAGATGTAACGAGAACATTCCGCTCGATCAACGACGCTCCACAAATATATTCGGGATCTCCGCCCGAATCTGGTTCTTTAAACACAGCTGCATGCCATGGGAAGGAATCTGGGGACTCGACGCCTATTCCATTGACTACAAGGGCTTGGTTGACGTCGCTCCCGATAATTCCACAATCTGTAAAAATTAAAATTTTATTATATGTGGGCCCAATGGATCTCTTACAAAGAGAGTTCTCTTATATGGGGATCTCTTATAGCGAGAGTCCGTTGTATATTGTTTTCATTTAATTACGTTGTGTATTCCTAATTTGTAAATTGGTTTCATTCGCCTTTAATTCTGCCCTTTATTTATTTAGTAATTATTGAATTTAATGCTTCTCAATATTTATTTTGTATTTTGTTGTATATTTTTTGTATTTTTTTGTTGTTGTATTTTGTTGTTGTATATTTTTTGTATTTATTTGTTGTTATGTATTTTTTGTTGTATTTTTGTATTTATTTTTCTGTATTTATTTTTTTGTATTTATTTTTTTGTTTTTATTTTTTTGTATTTATTTTTTTGTATTTATTTTTTTGTATTTATTTTTTTGTATTTATATTTTTTACTTTGATTTGTATTTATTTACTAATTTTATATATGTGACTTGATTTAAATATGTAAATTATTACCTGGTTGACATAAAAATGACCGATACGGTCTCCACGTCCCATCATCAAAGCATTTCATATTAGCAAAGTTAGTTTTCTGGAGGGACGCATAATATTTTGCACAACGAAACGTAGCAATCGTCCCTACATTGGGTTTGGAGCAATTGACAACACCCTTGTCGATAATCCCACAATCTATTTGGACACCCTGTTAAATACAGATAATGTTTAAATTCACATTTAACCTTTACAAGCCCCGGTCTAAAAGAATTAAATATCGTCGTTGAAGAGGCAAATATGAACATTTTGCGGTCAGCTCAAAACCACAAGGAAATGCTATTTAGCAGTGTTTTTCCAAATTTGTCAACTGGAAATAAGAACACGCAGTTTAAAATGCATGGCAAAAAATTCAGTGTCAATATATAAAGCAATACTGCAAGAAAAATTTCGTCGCTATGGGAAAATCTGCCGTGTCATAATAGGAAGCCTCATAACAAATGTTCATTTTTACATCTCATATATTTACGAAAAATCTGGCGGACAGCAACATTTATTGTTGCTCTTTAGTAAATTTGAAGATTTTCAGATCAAGATTCGACGACGATATGTAAGATTATAAATTTTTATACCTCCGTCGGATACAGAGGAGGACACTCAATTTCTTCAAATTCTTCATTATTTTGTTGAAATCTCTTTGTCTGAAGGAGCTTCTGATCTTCATCACTTCCACTCGGACAGTCAATAATTCCGTCGCCGACCCTCTCAAAAGGGATGCATTTGCCTTCGTAGCCACATTGATATTGATTTGGATCTCGGCAGCGTTTCGTGGCGAGACAATAAACCGGGTCTTCATCCTCGGCTCCGGGGCAGTCTGGTTTCTCATCGCAGAGCTGATGCAATGGGATGCATGTGCTGTTGTTGCATGGGTATGTTTGAGGATTTTCACATCTGAAAATTCAAAAATAAATACAAATAAATAAATGTTAAAAGAACATAACGAAAACTAAATATACCGGACTCTCGCTATAAGAGATCTCCATATACGAGAACTCTCTCTGTAAGAGATTCTTTGGGTCATCATATCATACATAGTTATATGCATACTAGCTCTCTCTATAAGAGAATTTCTATATAAGAGACTGATTTTGATGATTTATAGCGTTCTCTTATAACGAGACTTCAGTGTACACCTACAATGCACGAATACTTACAACATGTGATCTTTGAGCCAAGTAATAACATTGTGAATTAGGATGGCATAGTACACAGTGCTTTTGCCACAATGCCCCAAATCTCTTCGTGGTATCAAACCAACTGTTCCCGAGTAAAAATAGCGAGGTTCGGGTCCCAGTGCAGGGATAAATGAAATAGCGTAATTTGTGGACTTCCATATCAATCCACTTCCGTGGCTCAGACAGGTATTGTTATCTCCTTGATCTAAAGATAAGAACACAAATACGTTGTATGGTTTTCAAATTAAGAAAATAAAAAAATTGTTTAAACTATAACAAAAGTCAAAAATTAAACTTAGATTACCTATCTGATTAAATTAATCATGCAAATCATGTGTCGATTAAATATTAAAAAATCACCTGAAAGTCGGAGGCAATGAATGGCATCTTCGGGCTCTTTCTTGTAATTATATTTGTAAGAAGTCAAACATTCCTTGTTCAAAGATGATTTCACAACCACAACTGTATTTTTAAAAGGACCTTTGCTCTTCGGCGGTGCATTAAATCCTCCCACCACTGCCAGATCATCCTTCACTCCCCCTATTATATCCTCAAAGTTTCCTTCGAATCCGATCTAATTTCGTAATTATTTTATTATAAATTTTAATTAGTAAATAAAAACTTGTTATGACATTTAAATAAAGTTTTATATATTTTTATTGTATGTAAATAGTATTTTTTCTTACTGATCGAAAAAATGGTAGCAACACAAAAAATTGACAGGACGATCGGACGTATGGAGTCTCTATATTTAAGGACTTGTCCAGTCGGAAGACAACTAAATGAAAGTTTGTTGTGTTTCCAGCATTTGGAGATATGTAGCTGACCTGCAATAAAAACAAATAAACAAATAAAAATATTGGAAATTAAAAATCCAATTTATTTTATAAATTGAACAATAAATTACTCAAATAAAAACATTTAAATAAAAATTAAAAATAAGAAAAAAGCAATTTCATAAAAAAGTTCATTAAAATTAAAAAAATAAAAATAAATAAAAAACAAATAAGCGATAAAAATTATATAAAACAACACAATTTTTTAAACAAACAATTATAATTTTGAAAAGCAATTGAAGTTTAAGCAAGCAATTACAAATCAGAATTCAATTATAATTACAAATAAATTTAATTATCATTAAAAAGTAAGTAAATCCTTCTAGGATTACATTAGCAAACTGCGTGTGTTCATCAGCATCTGCCAGATTCGTGGATTTCAAGCCGGCAGCAATGAGAAAATAACTTGGCGGTGGGATAAAATAGCGCTTATTTTTGTCTTTATAAGGCGTCTGACCGAATCCGCCTCCAAAGCCAGTTATCACAGTATTTGCATTTGCAAGCGTCCCAGTAAGGAAATATTCAAATGGGGATTTCCGACTCTTTCGAATGTATATAACTACATTCCAGGGGTTGAATGTCCGGATGTCATCTTCCGATTCGTCTGTCATGCCACAGTTCTCATCTGAAAAATCAAAGTAATTATTTTTAATTCGTTTAACAACCTTCGTGGTTTATTTATAAAACGTTTAGATAAAATAATCGAAACAAAAATAAAAATATTGTGTGAATTTATAATAATTTAAGTAATATTTTTCCAATTGTTCCACACTTTAGTCAAAAAAAGGAGTATGTATTCCTTGAGAAATTTATGAATAAACATTAATTTAATTTATTTAAATTGTCTTTACCGTTAGGGTAAAAGCCCTCTTCTCCATTGCTCGCCACACAAGTCAATTGCCCTAAGAGGAAAGCCGCGCACAAAATAGTGAAAAAGGATGATTTATTATTACAGATGGGCAGCAGAAGAAACATTTTGATTAACAAAAATATTCATACGTGACTAAAATAATTTGTAATAATAATTGCTCCTTTGCGTTGTAAAGGCTATGCACAATTTGTATTATTATATTCCTTAACATGTTGCCGCTCACAGTTTGATTTTTTCAAACGCTAATAAATACGGAAATATTTAGGCCCCTTACATAACGAATAATAAAATCTAAAAATAGTTATCTTAATTTCCACTGACAATCTTTGATATGATGTGCAAAGTTGCTCGTCTGGGTTTTTCAATGTATATGTATTCACCATTGATTTGTGTCCTCACTGCAACACATTCTTACCTCCTGTTGAGATTCTCTAATAATTCTTTATGCATATTGTTTTAAGGGAATTTAACTCTCCTTCATCGTATTTGCCTTTTTACTTGTATGTACTGTCAAGGTGTTGAGTGTACAAAGGCAGGAAAACTTGATTTGATATAGCCAGGTTCCCATATGTAATGTACATAGTATGTAGTGATGAAGAAGTGCAATGGGCAGGCAATCAAGAGGAAATTGTGGAGGGGTTGCGAATATGTTATATGATGATTGATAGTATGTACTTCAGAGGTAAAAACTTGTATCGCTTTTGGGAACCTTGAGACAAGTAGCCGAACTTGAATCTGAAGGAAGTTCTGACGACTCTCTGTGATAGTGTATGTATATGAGATTGTTAATTGAGAAACACGTGCATTCACTTTGAGTAAAATTTAAAAAAATCTGGAATTATTGGAAACCTATGTATAAAGTATGGGTAGATTTGGGGAGGTTGCTGTTGGGGAATAAAATTGTCAATGCGTCACAAATGTACATATGTACGTCACCCTTGGACGTATAAAGACATTTATTTGCACTACTGAATTAAGTTTATTATTGTCTTCAACTAGTTTACTCACAAGTACGTATTTTATGCACATTTTGTATTTCATTTTATTTATATATTTTTATTTATACATGTTTTATGTAATGAAATGTTTTTATCAATAGATTTATTGTGTTTACTTTATTTTAAAATGTATTTACTTATCTGTATTTTATTCTTATTATTACTTGAATTTATTTTTATTACTTGCTTTAACATTTACTTTCTCATAATTTATTTTTACATGATAACATGCTGTGGATTTTTGCAACGTGTAATAAAATCCTGAAATTAAAATTGGTCACACACTTCAATTATTTACAATACATTTCAAAGCAGAAAAATCCCTTCCTTGCAATTCTCTGGGAGAAAATTAAAACCGCGCCGAAGGAAGCAACTATATGTAAATACAATTAAATAAGCGCCTCGGTCTAAAAATGTTGAAGGTTCTGCTCTCGTAAATGACCGCACACACTACACTGAGCTCTCGCTATAAGAAAATGCTATAAATCACCAGAATCTGCCTCTTGTATAGAAATTCTCTTATAGAGAGAGCTCGTATGCATATAACCATGTATGGCATGCGAGCCAGGAGGATCTCCTCCAGAGAGAGTTCTCGTATATGGAGGTCTCTTATAGCGAAAGTCCAGTGTAAAAACAATGTTAAAGTAATTACTGACAATTTAGAATGAATAATTGTACATAGAGTCTAATAAGAATTAATAATTTATACTAATAAGGATTCCCAGAAGAAAAGTAAAACGCGAAATTGTTGGTAAGGAGTAATGACAATAAAATACACCGAATTACTGCAATTTCTCTCTCTCTCTCTGTTAGAGATTTTTTGGATCAATATGTCAAACATACATAGTCATATGCTTACGATATGTCTGTCTATATAAGAAATTGTCTTTCAAAAAGACTAATTTTCGAGATTTATAGTTATCTCTTATATCGAGAGCTGAGTGTAGTGCGCATTTACTGCTATTATTACGGTAGAGACGACAGTATGCATTACGATGCTTTGGGCTTGTGTGCATTACTTGGTTTCATGACAATATGTAAAGTATTTATTTTTAGAAGAGGGTTATTTAGAGTGTTAGTACTAAATTATTACTCATATGCAAAACGTTCATCATATGTAATGGAAAAATATATGCATCGATACATTAAGGTTAAAGGGAAGTAATTTTATTATTGCCTTCATATTACAGAAGCTGGACAAATAATTACAGAACAAATTTATTATTTCATAGAATTTATATACATTAAGACTTTTATAATTTAATATTATTCACATTTAAAATGAACAAAACTTTTTATGATAAAAAAAGCGGGATTTAATCCCTCCCAATGTTTTTCATAAACAAAATTGCCACAGTTTTCTGGCGCCATTTAAACGGTCTCACAGCTAAAAGTCGCATAAGCGTTTATGTATAAATATAACCTGGATTAAAATGAAGAATGCTGATGCTGAGACGTAGTGATTGTGCTACACTGAACTCTCGCTATAAGAGAACGCTATATATCACCGAAATCAGTCTTTTATATAGGAATTCTCTTATAGGGAGAGCTAGTATGCATGTAACTAGGTATGTATGATTTGTAGGCCCAAAGGATCTCTTGCAGAGAGTTCTCTTATATGGAGATCTCTTATAGCGAGAGTCCGGTGTATTATTTTTAGCATGGATTGTCTTGCTTTACGGGTTTTAAACATAAAGGAGATACTCATTTATGTTGAATAACCAAGTTAGTTCCTATTAACATTTTATACGTATTAGATATACACTCTATCACGTTTGGAACTTTAACGCGGATTCTGAAGGTCACGGTTTATGTATATTTTATATCAAGAATGAGTGGGATTTCTTTATTTCCGAGCCTATCCGTGCGAACATTATTGACCATAACACTCAGGTGTGGAAACTTTAATCCGGATATTTCTCACACACTAATTTATTACAAACCCCATTCCAGCATCATCTATATAAAGCAACATCCAGAGCGTTCCAGATATAATACAACCTTTGAAGTTAAAGGTAAGTTGATAGCAGAAGCTTAAATTTTAAAAATAGAAGCACAATAATAAGTCACTATGACTTCAAAATTCACAATTTTACTCGTATTTGCATTCATTATACTGGGCGTGTCCTCTCAAAATGAAGATGAAACTGTGAGTTGTTTCTTATTACACATACCGTTGTACAAATGTACCGCTATATTAAAGCCTACTAAAGTATTATTCGTTTCAAATCCTAAAGGGTAATGTTGAAAATTTGTTTCAGAAACTCTTAAAATGGGAAGCTCCTAAAGCACTAGTCGATGAATATCCATACTTTTTGAGTGGTTATGACAACGATGGATCTCCAGGTTTGTTCCAGAATTAATTACTGTCTTTTAGTTACTTCTGATTGTACCATTATTTAGTTCAAGTTGGTTTTTATACAAACTTTGATTCATATATGAGTATGTATTTAATTTCAGTTTGGTTAATGGATTTCGGTCAATGGGATATCCGCGAAATTGCAGATGCTGGAGGAGAAAGAGCAGAAAATCTGAAAAAATATTTACATCAAATGATAGTTAGAGCAGCTTTTGAACCAAGCAGAGATCAAGCAAAGACTGGCAAACCCGGGTCACCAGTGGTTATCATTAATATGGACGGATTTACAGCTGCCAAACTTGCCCATGTAAAAGGTATACTGTATGGTCAATTTTAATTTATTATTAACGAGCTTCTACTGGTCAGGTTGATGTTACAACAATAACTGTTGTAGATTTTGTAAATTACAATATACACCGGACTCTCGCTATAAGCGATCTCCATATAAGAGAACTCTCTCTGTAAAAGATCCTTTGAGCCCGCATATCATACATAGTTATATGCATACTAGCTCTCTCTATAGGAGAATTTCTATATATAGAAATATAACTTATATATAAGAGACTGATTTTAGGGATTTATAGCGTTCTCTTATAGCGAGAGTTCAGTGTATGTAAATATACGTTCACAGGTGTGGTTGTTGTCTTGGACATGCTGAGGGTTCTGGAGCGTTACGCTCAACGAGGTCTTATTGGCAGCGGTTACATCGTTAACTCAAGTGCTTTGTTCGATAATTTCTGGAGACTTGGAAGACCTTTGCTGGGGCGTTTGGCTGAACTAGTCAATGTTTATGGAACTAATGCGAACAAATGGAAGCCAATATTACTTCGAAAGATTCCTGCGGATCAACTTCCAGAGAGATTTGGAGGATTGAAAGAACACGTAATGGTAAAGACGTATGGATAAGTAAATTTTGTTACCTGGAACTGTCCTGAAAACACCTTCATATATGGAAACATTAAGTGGTTTTTTATTAGTTTTATATTTATATGAAATTAATAAATTATTAATCAATAAAATAATACATAAACCAAATTTACCGAATTACTTACAGTAAATACATTAAATTAATTTACTGCGCTTTGGAGGTGAATAATTAACACACTGTTTCTTAAAAGTATGCATACATACCCTCTAATTTATTCAGGTGCTAGCTTTTGACACAACTGCAAATATGCCACTAGTAAGGAACCCAAACTTCAGTGTACATAAAAGTAATATATACATACGAGCATATGTGTATTAGGTTTCTGGTATCTAGTACTTTACACCTGCTGCGTTGGAATAAAGACACGAGCAAAAAATTCTCATACCGTTTTCACTAAATTATGTGTGTAGTCGTGAGAGAGGAACTATACCATTATAACTAGGGCTGGGACCATTTCGCGTTTTTGGCCCTAAAAATTTCGCAAAATTACATTCAATTTTTTGCGGTATTTTGCGAAATTGCTTACGAAATTTTGCGGTATTTTGCGATTTTTATCCACAGTTTCTCAATTTTCTGTTTATTCTGGCTTTATTTTCGGTTTTTACAATCATTTTAACCATTTTTGCCGAGTTAATTTCAATTTTGAACAGTTTTTAATGCCAAAAGTAGATAAAAATAATATAGGAAATTATTTTTTTGGCCAAAATTGACGTTTTTGTGCAATAAATCCCCAACAAAATGGTTGGACCTCAAATTTCGCGGTATTTTGTGGAAATTTTGTATATTTCGCAGTATTTTGCATCTTTACACCATTTTTCGCACATTTCGCGTTTTTCGCGATTTTTAAATTTAATTTTTGTGGTTTTGGAATGTTTGGATGTCCAATAAAACAATTTACCCAGCTGGGAATACTCTATTATGAATTTTTAATTTTATCGTGTTTTTCGCGATTTCCCAACCTTAGTTATTGGTCAAAGATTTTCTTTACCGTAGCTATTTTTGGTGGGTTTATGTCCTTGTAACGCGAGTCCAACGTAAATCAACTTCAATCTGATAGAAAGTTTCAAATTAGTTTTAAACTGTTTTTAATTTTTTAAAGCGGAAAAGTTTGTAAATATGATTTATTAAATTGAATTTCAAAATTAAAAAAATTGTCTATGGAAGACACGTGATTTAAAAATTCACTCATTGATAACAAATTATAACAGGAAAATAATCAAATAGATTAAATTTTGCCGGGGCGATCTACATTATTTGTACGATTTTGGAAATACTCCCACTGAACGAATACAGAAAAGTATTATACAGAAAAATATGATGTTCGTGTGTAATAAATATTGAAAAGAACATCCTGATGCTTTAGTTTATATATAAGCATTTCATATGGGAAAACACTTATAGTTATGTAATGCACTTTTCTTGCTTGTAATTCACCTGGTTCGCTAGATCTAAACAGGTTATGTCAACCGTCAATTAGGACAGGACACAAAAACTCAACGCGAATCGACTTTAAAAGCTGTGTATGCATATTTTCTCCTATTATTTTTGTAATCATAGCAAGTTCAATGATTGTTTACCAAATTCTTGAGAATGTTTGATTTGTTTGAAATTTTTTGGGTGACTCCATCATAGCCTGTCACCCCAGGAATAATTTCCGAGGTGAGTGTCCCCATGTCACCCTGGATATCACGGGCCTGGGGCCTATTTCACCAGTTTTTACTCTTCACTCCGCACTTTTCAATTTTAATTTTTAATTTGTCATATATTTATAACGTTTTTCACTTTTCATTTCACAGTAAAACCCATTTTTGAAGATGAAAAGTGCAAATTTACCGCTACTTTTCAAATTTTTATTGAAATTTATGCAAAGTCATCGTCGACTTTGCAAAAAAAATTGAAAAGTGGGGGTAAATTTGCACTTTTCATCATCAAAAACTGGTTTTACTGTGAAATGAAAAGTGAAGAATACGTTATAAAGATACGAAAAATTAAAAATTAAAATTGAAAAGTGCGGAGTGAAGAGTAAAAACTGGTGAAATAGGCCCCTGGTCCTGGTTTTTCTAAATTAGTCAAATATCAATCACCATACGTCGTGTAATGAAGAACTAATATTGTCTGAAACATTTTGGGATGTCGTCGATCGAACAGATCTGTATAGCGTGGTCATTTTTTTGTGAACAAACATTTAAATATTATTTCACGGATCGAATCCAACGTTTCAACAATTTGGAAAGACGATGATGATGATGATGACTTTATAAGGCAATGTCCAATATTCGCTGAGTTTTGAATTAAAATATCGTGTCCGTCGTTCATCTTAAGCGCGACTTTTTTTAAAAACTGTATGAGATCACTCATCATTGAAAACAGTTATTAGAACTCATTATTGACTGGGACACTTTGTGATTATTATGTGTACTGGTCGTACGCAAGGTATTCGAGGGCAGCTTTGTAGCAGAATTCGTATTGGTCCTGTAATTCAAACGAATATTATTATTATTATCCTATATTTCAAATGCTTTCTATAGATAGAGCAATAATACGTGGAAAACGAATTGGGAAATAATTAAGAACTCTAGAAAATATCGAGAGGGAAAGACTATTATCACCTCAGCCTGCACTATGGCAGGTCGTTGCGTCCTAAGAATCCTGACGGTTTGGAACAAATCCACCATGTCCTCGCTCTGAATGCGGGCCAGGACGACGCTGAGCGCGATGAAGACGCCCGTCGCCAGTCCTCGTTGAAACGACAACGATATGGCGTTGTCACTATCTCTCTCATCACGCCTCGAAGCAGGACGAAATCTGGACGGCTGTAAAATTATAATATTCAAAACCAGGATAAAAACATATAACTAATGCATGAGTAATTAATAATTTAAAGTATTTAATAATCTAAAATTCGTCACTTCTTCTCAAACTGTTCCTGGTGTTCATTGATCCATTGCAAAATGTGAACAAGTCTGGAATTCTGGTCGTTTCGTTTCGGAATAAACGTTCTATCAAATTCTTCAAACCTTTCCACACTCAATCCATCGTTTAAATCATAAAGGACACTCTTGGTGCCATCAAATAGCTGGATAAATTTTAAATTTGATGCTCCGTCAATGAAGTTTCCATCTGAGTCCTTCGAATAACAACCAATGGGCTTGACGGGAGGAGGCTCAAATTTCCTTTCCAGACCTCTCGTCGAAAACTCCTGGATACTAAACGTAGTCATGTTCATCTGCTGACACGTTGGACATAGTAGCGTAATTGAATTTGGTTATTTGTCATTCTTTTCAATGTTGAAATATAAACATTAATTTAAATTGTAATAGTTAAAATTAGTTATTAGTTGATTATTTGTTGTTAGTTAAAATTGAAATAATACTATTCGCTTTTTATAAATCTAAAACAAAAATCAGATCCGCAGAAACGCTTACACAATGTTTGAAACGTCGTCCATAGGATTTTATCCGTACGATTGAATAAAAGCTGAATTTTGGCCGATGAGGAAGGGCATAAGGCATGATGGCACCAAATAGTCAAACAAAAAATATATACGTAGAAAAGTATAATAAAAGTACTTATAGAACCCGAAAATGTAATGTAATGTAATAATAAAAGTGCAACAGAAATGCCCAAAGTTTACAGAAAAGCGTGATTGCATAAAAGAAGCACAAACTATAATCACTTACAAAACAAAAATAAAACACAAATTTTATTAAATTATTAAACAAATTATACAGCGATTAAAATAATTTTCCTGAAATTACACAATCTACATAAAATTTCCTACAATTACGCAAACATAATTTCTGCAAAAATTGCTCAAATTTTACTCTAGATTATGCAAATGTTACTAAAATTACACAACCTATACCAAAGTACGCAAATTTTACAAATAATACATAAATTTAACAATACTTTTACAAATTTTACAAAACATACACAAATTTTACAAAAAATTACAAGTTTTACAAAAAATTATAAAATTTTACAAAAATTACACAAATTTTACAAAAAATTACACTTACAAAGAATTACACAAATTTTCAAAAAATCACACAAATTTTACAAAAAATCAAAAATTTTGCAAATGATTACTCAAATTTAACAAAAATTACACAACCTTTACCAAAGTACGCAAATTTCACAAATAATACATAAATTTAACAATACTTTTACAAATTTTACAAAAATTACACAAATTTTACAAAAATTACACAAATTTTACAAAAAATTACAAATTTTACAAAAAATTACAAATTTTACAAAAAATTACAAATTTTACAAAAAATTACACCAGTTTTAAAAAAAATCACTCAAATTTAACAAAAATTACACAACCTTTACCAAAGAACGCAAATTTTACAAATAATATATACATTAAACAATACTTTTACAAATTTTACAAAAATTAAACAAATTTTACAAAAATAACACAAATTTTACAACAAGTACACAAATTTTACAAAAATTACACAAATTTTACAAAAATTACACAAATTTTACAAAAATTACACAAATTTTACAAAAATTACACAAATATTACAAACATTACACAAATTTTACAAAAGCTACACAAATTTTACAAAAATTACACAATTTTTACAAAAATTACACAACTTTTACAAAAATTACACAACTTTTACAAAAAACACAAATTTTACAAAAATTACACCCATTTTTACAAAACTTACACTAATTTTTACAAAAATTACAGAAATTTTTACAAAAATTACACTAATTTTACAAAAATTACACCAATTTTACAAAAAATTACACAAAGTTTACAAAAAATTACACAAAGTTTACAAAAAATTACACAAATTTTACAAAAAATTACACAAAGTTTACAAAAAATTACACAAATTTTCCAAAAAATCACAAATTCAACAGAAATTACACAAATTTTACAAAATTTACTTTTACAAAAATTTCACAAATCTTACAAAAATTTTAAGCAAACTTTACACAAATTTTACAAATATTAAACAAACTTTAATGAATTGCTAAGTAAATTTCACCTACGTAATTGCAAAATGCAAAATGTCAATTGAACAAAAGTTGCAGACAAATTAGAAAGAAAGATAATGTTATTGAAATGCTCAATAAATCCAAAACGTGAAGGGGCTTCACGCTCACATATCTTAACAACTGCAACCTAAGAAAATCACAGCCTATGAATGATTGTGAGTTAGATATGATCGCAAACTTTTATAAAAGTAATCACCACGAACAAATCTTGAAACGACAACATAACGTTCAGTATAAAAAACGACATTAGAACGTTTCCTCACATGTATTCACTATCCCTGTAAGATTTCAAATACTCGCGCCATGATTACAAAACCGGCGGAGCTGAGGAGTCATTCAAGTAAAACGTTATGTAAAGCGCTTCATTTTCAACATGTAAAACCTACCAACAAGCTGTTGTTAATCATCTTTACTTGAAAGATCCCAATAATTAAATCCAAATACTCGCTTGACAGCACGAAGTAATTATTCCATCACGAACATTATTATTTAAATGAAACATTTATTTAGCAAAAGTATTAATAATTATTATAATGCTAAAAATTAATAGCTGATAAAAATCAACAATAATTTATTATTTATCAAAAATATTAAAACTTAAAAATATGTATTTCCTATACTGATTCCTAAATGTAAACCAAAATTAATAATAATTATAAAAAACTTTAATAATTTATTTATAACATATTAAAATTAAAATTTATAAAATATTTGAATTCACATTTAAAAATATTTGAAATAAAATTTATAAAATCTGAAAATTCAATTTTATAAAATCTTTAAAATAAAAACTATTACATGTTAAAATAACTAGTAATTTAAATAAAGCTAGTTTACATGTATGTATACCAATATTAACAAAGTTAAAGAAAATAAAGGATGAAATACACAAGAAATTACAGGAATTTAGGAAAACGCAAAGGTTTTA
>JAQGAK010003550.1:0-14783 GCA_034696945.1 Lipothrix lubbocki
TAGTATTTATTTAGTATTTATTTAGTATTTATTTAGTATTTATTTAGTATTTATTTAGTATTTTTTGATATATTTACAGTCCATAATGGGAATCTGTTTCTACATTCGGAGCATAGCCCTAGTGGAAGACTTGCCCATTCCGGAAACGATTCCATTCGAAGAATTTTTCGACACTGTAGATAAAGGTTACACTCAGACTGCGCAAAATTGCTGGATCGCAGCCGGTCTTTACGTTGTGACTTTACTTCTATCCGGACATCAGTTTTGGGCGAACAATAGGTCAAGTACCGTATCCTTGTAGTCATGTGTTGATCTGTCCAGCCAGGGGTTTGGTCTATGAAATTATACGAATCAGCAACACTTGCTATAGCCGATTTACAAATATTATTACATATTGTACATAATGAGTTCCACTCTTTTAAAAAATAAATATTGATAAGCCTTATATTTGCTCATTGCTTTGTATGGGTTACGATACTTTAGTTGTAAATTACAACTAGGATTACAACTTGTAATCCTAAGTACCTTATTTCTCTATATGTAAAAACAATTTTGTCTTATTTTGCTTACGAAACTTGTGTGCTAGCTATTGAATCAACATTTATGCAATTTATTGCTTTTTCATTGTATGTATATGCACATATTTCGAATTCTGGGGAAAATCTTATTTTATTAAGGATCTTCCCTTGTAATTACTTTATATTGGGAAAATTTACAGAAATTTAAAAAAATTCTAAAATATAAATAAATTTAACAACTATTTTATAGAGAAATGCCGAAATGCATCCCGAAAAATGTATTTTCATTACGGCTCAAATCATTTTAGGAATTAGAAATTCCAGGAAAACAACGCATGTTGGTGGACTTTTTGGCGAAGCTGTAAAGCAAAAAAAGCAAAATAGTGTCAGCCCTACTTATATTGTAAATCTCTGTACTAAATGAAAATGAACTGCAGGTTATGAAAACGTTCAAAATACGTTGAATTAATTAGAGGCCTAGGAAGCCAAGTTCCGCGTATATTTTTTCAATCACATTGCCCTATGGCAGTCATACGCGCGAAATATAAATTTATTATTCCTTCACAATTTAGTCCAACAACAACAAAACTGTTTTACTCTTTACTGTGTAAAGAGTACATCAGTTTTCTTGTTGTTGGACTGACTTTTATGTCGTTCGGAGACAAACTACACTACAGCTACTACATTTGGGGTAAGTATTTACATTTTTAAATGAATAATTAATTAATTAAACCCAAACTATTAATATACTTTTGTTTATAAACATAGTTTGTTTGCAATTTGCAAATTGTACCCATATTCCACTATCGTAAACAGCTTCTATTACAGAATAATACATACGTGAAATAGAATATTTTGTATTTGTTTGTTGTGTCGTACGAGGTACGAAGTAAGAACGTATGTGTAAATTAAGAACCGTAGATGATTCATGCTTCTTGTATTATTGATCAATTTATGAATATTATGAAGTTGAACGTTGCAACCACATGCAACTTCAGGCTTTTAGCGTTTATTCTGCACAAGGCCGTGTGTGCAAATTATTGATTCTTTCTATAATAAGTATCTCTAATCTCTGGAGCACTTTATGCTTCTTTTGTTGTTATGAATAAACGCTGTAAAAGTCAAAAAATTCCCATTTCCTAAGCATTCTGCATTAAATTACATATTTAGCACGTCATGAATCTCTATCACTAAAGCTCTCTCTCTCTCTCTCTCTCTCTCAAACACAATATAATACGTAGCTAAAAACAATAACTTTGATGGCATTACATGTTATTGAGGTTTAAATTATGTAATTTTAATAAATTCACATTAATTCCAATAGCTCACATATTATTATATGTATTCTCCTGTGAGACCAGGACGAGCGATGTCGGAAGAGAAAGATGAAAGGCGTGAAAGGATGAGGTCGGGGAGCCAAGATAATGAAAATAATCAAGTTAATGAAAGCATCAGGTATGGTTGTCCAATGTATAGAGATTCTATTGAGTTTTACTTGTTAACATTAAGATGGCAAAACTAATCATGCATTCTTTTTTGCATGAGTGAATTTTTATTTTTTTTTTAAAGATTTTTGTGCATTTTTGCAGACGTCAAATTTTTAAAATATCTGTAAATGTTAAGTTATTTACATTTTAAAATCAATGTTATTATTTACTTTTTGAAATCAATGTGATTATTTTAGATTGTAAAATCAAAAATAATGATCTTAGTTTTATTTTGATAATATTAAATATTTTATATTTTTTAGTGCGTTTGTTACGCGTTGCTATTCTGTCATTGTTGATTGCCATTATTGAATTTAAGTTTGATTTTAAGTAGTATCAATAAATTTAAATAAATAAAAATAAAATTAATTTCAATTTTTAATTAACATTATTGCAGATACTACAAACTCTCGTGGCTGCTGACCACCATGGTGCTCCTCTTCGTGACTGTCCTATTCATCATTTGCGCTGCCATGCATATCCATGGGAGTCTACAAAACAATAATTTTTCTATGCCATTCCGTCAACAATCTGAAGTTGAAGGTACAGCTCTTGTTGAGTGTCCAGCTGGGTTTAAGCAATCCAAGGGCAAGTGTATCGAGGCCTTCCTGTCAGCATGCAGCTCAGTTGAACCTTGTCCGGGTGACCTTGTATGTCAAGACTTGAGGTGCCAGTGCAGATATGCAGATCAAGAGTATTTGCCCGTGACCTTCACGTGCTTGAGTAGGATCGATGGGCCCTGTGGACAAAACTTGCCCTGCATTAAACACGCCATTTGCCAGCCGATCAACAATAGTTCCAGTGGCGTTTGTAAATGTGCAGAAGGGGGAACAAGAAATGCCCGGCGAAAATGTGAATTTCAATATCCCATCGATTGTCACTCCAAGGAAGATTGTAATACCCAGGCGGGGTTCAACTGCATCGACGGATCTTGCGTTTGCGAGGGTTTTGGAGTCTACCGGAGTGAGGAGAAGTCATGTGTAAGACTAGTTGGATCTTCGTGTAAGGCCGAAGTAGTGAAACCTTCGTGTGTGCAGAATTCTCGGTGTGAATATCTCGACGGGGTCTTTCACGGACATGGGGATAGTGTTTGTAAATGCATCCCAGGCTATCAACCTACTTCAAATTTTACCTGCGAGCAAAAACCAACACCAGCCAAAATTGAATCCTCGGATAGGAAAATGTTATTTAGCCGTGGTGCTAGTAATTACCTTGGCTCATTATTTTCTGTATTGCCAATGGTTTATTTAGTATTTTTACATTAAACTATCTAAGTCAACAGCTGTGGTTGACTGATAATGATGAAATCCACTTGATGACTGTAATTGTAATGAAGTTGCACCTGACGGAAGACAAGCTTCGGTAAAGGAGAAATCTTTTATATGGAATTATACGAATAATTCTAATATTATAGATACATGCTATAAATTTTATTCGTGTAACTCTTTTTAAGTTTTATTTTGATTACTTTTATTGTTTTATTTTGAGTTTCCTACTGTTGGTGCAATTTATAAAAAATACTATTTAATTATTAAAATATTATTAATAATTATAAAAGCTATATTATATTTTTGTTGCTTAAATGTAGACAATTACTTTACTATAGGAATTGTTTCATTTTCTAGGATATTTATTGGTCCGATTATGTGTGTGAGTCTTGTAAGTTAATTTGCCTTATCGTGGACAAGAATTCCATAGCATTCTGAATTTTGACAAGTTGAATCTCTTCGGTGTATTAATTTTTATGTATACCTGAATATTATTGATTAATACATTACATTGAATCTCACAAATAAATCTCGTTTTTCTAAAGTGTGGCTCAAAATCAAATCGCATTTAATTTCAATTACATAACGTGATTTATTAAAATAAAATAAAATCAAAAACTGTTGGATCCAAGTATAGATTACTTGAGAATGAGGATAATGACATATATGTAGATGATTCCATGATGTAATGATTCCATATCCCAAAGTACCATTTTCTATACCTTCAACACAGAAATTGATTTTAATACTTCGCCGACGGTATGTAAATTTCAGTATGTAGTTTAATTAATAAACTTGATTATATTGTGATTGATCATGTCAAGATTGACTCATTTTTCTCATTGTCAGTAATGCTGCTGTAACTAACATCACAGTCATAATTTGTACAAATCAATACATATCGTTTCAAATGACTCGTTCACGAATTTGGATTCTACGAAAGAGTTTCAGCAATTAAATTCACTGTGGTCTTATGCAACTATTCCAGTCGATGAAACATACAGATAGAATACAAACATTACAATGGTACGACATCCGTACACTGAAATGAACCATCAACAATAATAATTAACTTAACGCTTTTTATATAATGATTTGATGGATTGTGAATAAAGTATGTGCACAAGGAAATTGTCAATGTCCCTTAAGTCCTTCTTCCCTCATCCAAGTTTGGACAGCAAAAGCTCTCTCTTAACAAGCAAGATACAAAATAATTGAGTGCACCAGAAGCACTGAGCTCTTGGAAAAACTGTGAAATACAAGAAATTAATGCTACAGCAGAGTTAAGACTGTAACTCAGAATATATTTGTATTTACATACACGGCCATAACAATAACATGATCATGATATTTCTAAAAACAATTTACTGGAGTTTTATTTACTTTTTGCAGGTGAACTCAGTTATCCTGTTCTCATTGTCAATATACTATGCTGCTCTATGACCCCTGGCTGGAACTGGAGGAACGTTTGCCAATCGTCACAGTCGTGTCGTAGTATATACATACAATGATAAAGCGGAGAATATTCCATTGCCGTTTGAGATGGTGACTCATTCACGAAATTCAACTCTACGTTGAATTCTTCAATGCAATGACACTGACGCTCATCTTTGTTGATAAAAACAATAGTCTTTGCATATACCCGTAGACCCTTAATGTATGTTTGCACGAGCAGATTAGATAGCGCCATTGTTTCGTAATACACAGAAAGACAAACGTTTACATGGCGCTGTGGCAAAGATTCCTTTGCTAACCCTCTTTATAGGTAATTACCTAAGGACCCCTGTAAAATTGAAATAACAGGATAAAAAAATAGTAACTTGATCAGATAGCATAAATATGTAACTGGAGCTTGTGCCTATACATATATGGAAGTTGATCACATTTATGCAGTGAGTAACTCAATTTTTGTATTTTCTATCCTCAGTAAATCCGTATCGTCGCTAATGAGGTAAACATGCTTACGACACGACAAATATGGCTAAAGTCAAAAATGATTGCTACTAGCAATTTTTCCCCAAAATATTTTGTCTGTAAAATAAAAATTATGACGCCGTCGTTTAAAGCTTGGCAGAAATTAACATTCTTGAATTGCCAATGTGTAAATATAAATTCAGGGTTTATACTCCGATTTTAATCCCATAAAAAAACAATTTATTTTGTTGCGTTACTAAAGCAAGATTTTCCCGTCATGTTTGTAAATCGTGTCTTTTGAATTTCACCCTAATGCCTGCTGTTACTAAAGCAATATAACCGATAACAACGTAACTAATAACAATAAATCACATTAACAGAAAGAGCGACTATGGATGAACGTACTTATAGGAAACATGATACTGATCAGTAGCACTTCTTATTACTTCTTGGGAGACGTTGAAATGTAAATGTGAGTCTGGGAATGAAAATGTTACGTATGTATAAAACCCTCTGCTTAATATATAAAAGTATAATCACCCCGGACGAGATTTTATTACCCAAACGAATCTATTATTAATTACTAAAGATACATTGCTGCCCAATTTTTCCTTTTGTAATATGCCCTTGTTATGTACGGTTGGAAACATACAAACATATAAATGAAGTCCAAGACTCCTCGTCATTCTCATCTTGAAAGTCACTGAAGGAACTTATGGATTACTGTCCATAACAGAAATCATTTATTTACTTAACATTTACACTAAAATACATATCTATAATAATTATTGTAAGTAAGTTAACAAAAGAAACCACTGAAGAAAAAAATAACTCATTTTAACTACAATTTTTCTAATATTTTTACGGATATATTTTTTGGCTAATTTTCTGTAATTTAATACGCTCTGGAAATTATTTACATTATGGGTACGAAACCGGAAACCCTGGACATTGAGATGCCAGAGGGTCCACGGACGGGACTTCACGGCAAAAAGTAAGAATTTGTATTCATTGTTGAAATAATTGTATTAAAAAGTAAAATATTATCAACAAATTGTGTAGTTTTCCACCTCAAACCTTATACATGTATTGATGATTTTTATATGTAAAAACTGAGACGGAAATCAAGTTTTTCATTTCTTGTTTCTCACTCTCATGTCTCATTTCAACTTTCCAAGAGGTTTTCTGACAGCTAAATTTTAATAGCTAAATTTCATTTCCCCTATAATCGTTTGTATTTACTTGGACTTCCTTCTGTACCTTGTTGAACTTCATTCTTTAAATTAAGAAAATAAATTATAATTTTTTTTACGGATAGATGTGGTTTCCTAATAATTTGAATTAATATGCCATTTTCTTGTTTTAACTATATAACATGTTTTAAGTTTGTGTAAAAATACAAAAACTTTCTGTACTAATTAATTACTGGATGTTATTTCAGGAAATGGTCTGTTTTCATCTGCTACTCCTTGATAATGATTGTCTCATTTGCTGGTCTCATTTATTCACTGACGAATCATGAAGCCGATAGAGTGATAGTCGAGTCTAAATTAAATGAAGTCAAGACGATGAGACCGACAACGGGATTAACATCAACTCTACCACCTACAACAACGGTGTCAACAACGAATCCTACTACAACAGAGGCTTCAACAAAATGCTCCACAGGGTTCAAACCAACTTCCAAGGGCTTCTGTGTGGAATCAAAATTTCCTTTCGCATGCAGCGCCTCTGAGCCCTGTCCAGCGGATCTGATTTGTCATCAAGGGAATTGTTCGTGTAAATACCCTGAACATCAAGAATATGTCCCAGAAGAAATCCAGTGCGAAAGTAAGGTCGGAGGTCCTTGTGGGCCGGAAATCCACTGTCTGAAGTTCTCAGAATGTCGCCTCTTTTCCAACCGCTCCACAGGCTTATGCAAATGTCGGCAAGGAACGACGGTCAACTTGGACTTTAAATGCGACCAGGATTATCCCATTGATTGCAAGTACTCCGAAGACTGCAAACCTTTGGCTAACTTCGATTGCATCGAGGGCACTTGTACTTGTAAGGCTGGCACTTCCTTCGTCAAGGAAGAAGGAGCTTGTGTCAGGCTGGTTGGATCTTCTTGTCAAATCTATCGGAGTAACATACCTTGCGTCAAAAATGCGGGTTGTATCAGTCTCAATGACAACTGGTATACAGACGGACATGACAACGGTATTTGCAAGTGCGACAGTGAGTACGAAATTTCATCGGACTTCACTTGTCAGAAGGTTGCTGACCTAATTGCAGTGAGAGCATTCCACTGACCTAATAGAATTGATTTCATGGGGAAAGAAAGGGTTAGATAGTTATTTTGCGAGGTAGTTACTTTAGAATTAAATTTTAGAAAGAACTTTTAGATCAGATTTTGGGAATTTTTAGAATTAAATTTCTAGAAGTTTTAGAACTTTTTTTGGGAATTTTTAGAGGTTTTCAGAATAAAACTTTAGAAGTAAGTTTTTAAGTAACTTTTTAGAAGTTAATTTTAAGAATTTTTAGAATTCAATTTAAAAAAAAATTAGAATTAAATTTTAAGAATTAAATTTTAAGAATTAAATTTTAAGAATTTTTAGAATTAAATTTTAAGAATTTTTAGAATTAAATTTTAAGAATTTTTAGAATTGAATTTTAAGAATTTTAAGAATTAAATTTTAAAAATTCTAAGAATTAAATTTTAAGAATTTTAAGAATTAAATTTTAAAGAAAAATTAGTTTAGTATAAATAAATGTTTTGATAACTGTGTTAATAGTAGCAAAATATGGCTTATGAATTATGTTGTTACATTAAATTTATTTGTAACTATATATATATACATATTTTTTGCCTTCAGACGTAAAAATGATATAAAAAATAATGTTTTTTTATAGATTTAATAAAGTATTTTTTCCCTCAAATTGCGGTACTAAGATATGTATTATTTTGTCATCAGAAAATGAATGTTTTCTTTGATGCTATGAAGCATGGAACCTTAACATATTTAATTATCAGGGACGTACTAAATTGTGTCCGACACATCTCAAATCCTTAGAGATATTAATCTTCCTAAATTAAATCCCCATAATTATTTGAACTTAATCACGCAAGAGGCTATAAAGTTAAAGTAACGAGGATAACGTGAACAAGATTACCGTGTATCTAAATACTACATGATTTTGTACGATGGGCAGTGAATCAAAGGCATTTCTTAGAAAGACCATAAAATGTAAACAATGCTGGAAATAAATACAATACAAATAAGAATAATGAATGAAATCCATCATTGGAGTGATAATACTTATGTAATTAATACCCTAAATAAATACACGTGAATTTAGGGGATTTTAATAAAAATTAAGCGATTACACTGGCATTTAAATGTGGGGGATACTTATTTCCTCGTCATTGCAGGCTGTGGATTTGAACCAAAGTTCAACTTTTAAATTCTGAGATTTTCATCTTGAAGTTTATTCTTTATTAATTTAAAGAAACAATTAATATTCTTTTCAAAATATTTTTGTTTGTTTTTAGATTTTATTATTATAGAACGAATCTAAGCTTTTATGTTGAAACAAAATTAAAATTTCCCAGAGAAATTATTTCGTGATTTTATTTTTCGTAGATTTTTGGAAATTCATTTACATACATATACGAGACATAATGAGCACAAAACTAGAAACCATGGAAATTGAGACGCCTCAAGAGGGTCCACGAAGTAAATTTGATGGCATAAGGTAAGAATTTTATTGTCTTTGGACACCTAAAATGAAGCATTGTTTTAAAAGCTTTATTTAACAAAATAAATTTACTTACTTTGGAAATGGAAATTATTATATAAGCTACTTCAAAGTATTAACATTTTTATCAAAACAGTCCTTTCGATACAAAATGTATATTTTAAATTACATTCTTAAATTATTTATATTACATATTACACTTACACATCGTCGGCCAAACCTCAGGAAGTGCCATAATGGTTTTACACTAATCTGAAAGTGTACTTACCAAAGCAAAGTTGCTCAAATTTCTAAACTGACGATGTGCCAAAATCAAGCACAGCGCGGGAAGCGAGCGTCACGTGATGCTCCTATCCCGCTCTACGCATAATTTTTGGTACATTCTGAGATTAATGAATTAACGAGAACCCGTTTTGGTACATCGAGATTAGATGGAAACGATTATAGCACATCCTGAGGTTTGGCCGACGACATGTATCTGTATTTTACATTGTGGGTTATCTTCATCCGTGCGTCTAGCTGCAAACTGGGACATCCTCCATCATTTAATGTACATATAAAGTATTTAACATTTTCTGCGATATTTTTTCAGCTATAGAAAATGCTTGATACTCTCTCTGTGGGTCTGCATTATTGCCGTAATTGGCATTCTGATTTACGCACTTGCCAGAACCGAGCCCGTTCTTTTCAAGATGACGACGGAAACAGATATGACCAGAAAGTTCCGAATCCAGAAGATGTCACTAGCAGATCGTTTCTCACCTAAAATCAAATGCTCCACAGGATTCAAACCAACTTCAAATGGCTTATGTGTTGAGTCAAAATTCCCTTTCGATTGCAGCCCATCTGAGCCTTGTCCTACGGATCTGATTTGTCATGAAGGGAAATGTTCGTGTAAATATCCCGATTATCAGGAATACGTTGCAGAGACATTCCGATGCGAAAGTAAAGTCCGTGGTCCTTGTGGTCCAGATTTTCCATGTCTAAAATTCTTAGAATGTCAGCTATTTCAAAATCGCTCTACTGGCTTGTGCAAATGTCGGAAGGGAACGAGGATGAACAACAATTTCCACTGCAAACCAGAATATCCCATCGACTGTCAATCTTCCGCCGACTGCAAACCTTTGGCTAACTTCGAATGCACAAATGGTACTTGCGTTTGTAGGGAGCCTGGCGTCTACAGTCATGAAGCTCAAGCTTGTGTGAAGCTGGTTGGAACACCTTGCAGACTTTTCTTGAGTGAACTCCCTTGCGTCAAAAATGGAGCTTGCCGGAGTCGCCATGACCTTGACCTGTACTGTAAATCTACCTTGGACGATTGTGTCTGCAAGTGCAACAATGACTACGAGATTTCATCAGATTTCGCTTGCCAGAAGATTGTCAATCCAAGATGGCCACAGTCCATACAAATACGCAATAAATTACAGTAAAAATTGTTAAAAATTATTAGCGCATTACAATTATTAAAATATTTTAAATAATAACAAAGCTCTTAATTGCATAGCACTTAAGAAATTCTATGTCAATCGAATTTTAAAATTTTATATTATTTCTGTAATGATTTTGCATTTATTCTGAAACGTTCTTGTATTAATTTTATATTAGTTTTGTGTTTGTTCTAAAATTTTCTTGTAATAACGTTCTACTTATTTGGTACGTAGTGTTAGATTATATATAGTTGTATCTATATGTTGTATGTTTTGCATACTATATGTGTTTCGCTATAGTTCATTGAGTACTCTACCTTCCGTATAAATATTGACAATGAAAATTTACCAGCAGCATTATTTTCTTTAATGTTTCCGCAAATGACAATAATATTTTGAAATTAAAAATCATAATTCGGGATGAAGGCAAAAACACATATAACCATGTAGTAATAATAATTGAGCAATTAGGTGTGTGTATTACTACAGTAATGATTACGTGGGACGTTCCACTGAATGGGAGAAGCAGCATCGATTTTGGCTTATTTTGTTGTTTTCCGGCATCGCTAACATTTGCGCCCACATAAAGCTTGTATCACTGATACAGCGGCCCATATTTGGGGATAATTGAGCAAGGAAATTCAATTCCTCAAGGAAAGGAAACCATGAGGAAATACCGCGTATTTAACATATTCACATTTTGGAAGTCATAATTCCGTCCTTTATATTACTAGCGCTTTCACAATAGTTCCAGTGGCTTTTGTAATGATGCTTGCCGGAATATTATTGATTATTAGTGAATCTCTCAAATAAATCTTGTTTTTTCCCGACGGGGTTCCTGCTTTGGTAAATGCTAAACCTTATGTAATTTTATGATTTCACTGTCTGTTGACGCTTCCTAAAATCAATGAACATTAAAAAAAATAGTACTTTATTTAGATAAGAGTGCAACTGGAGCTTGCTATTTACAGGGTCTTAAAGTTGTTTATAATAACCTCTTTTATCTATCCTCAGAATGCTTCTATGACAGACAAAAATCCAATTATCACCCCCACCCCCAACTTATCTTAGTTATTAAAAAGCTCAGTTAAAATCAAAAATGACTATAGGTATATTCAGCAAAATTTTTTTGAAAGCTCATTGTCGTGTAATTAAATACCAGAATCTTTCGTCATAATGGGATTATTATTAAATTATGTCTTAGGATATTTATCATATAAAATATGTATCTACAATACATACAATGAAACGACCTATCAACACCCAACGCATGACATGAATCCAAAGCGTCTGTAAGTAGGAAATATGATCTGGTAATGAAAATGTAGCACTTCTTGGGAGACGTTAAAGTGTAAAATGTGTGTCTGGAAATGTCACGTGACACCCTTTAATTAATATGAAATCATAATACTTAAACTATACCCGGGACGATTTTAATTACTGCAGCAATACTTATAATTATACCCAAGTTATTTTGTTTGCACATTACATACATGCATATTCCTATTTATTTTACATACGTTGAAAAAACTTAAAGTAATAAATAAAGTTTAATACTTAATACTCCTTGTCATTCGCTCGCTGGCATCTTGAAGTTCATTTCCCGAATCTGTAATATTTATTATTATTAGATAGCCGACATCATTGACATTTATAATCCCTAAATTAAAATTCAAATGAACAAACACATTGAATAAACACGGGAGGCGGTTGTAGTTCGATAATTGGGGTAATGGTAATTCAAGGATGTCTTTGCCAACTTAACCTAACCTGGAAGGCATTGTAATTATACACGATTTATAAAATTTTTCACAGAACTTTTTTCGGCTATTGTTTTCGTTTCGGATACAGCAGTACATATTAATATTAGGAAGAGGGACACTAAAATATTATCCTTATGAGCACAAAAGTAGAAACCTTGGAGATCGAACTCCCACCTGGTCTACCAAGGGGACTTCATGTCAGAAAGTAAGAATTTCTACTAATTTGTAAGAATAATAATGTAGCAAAGTAAATAGTAACATTTAATTATTTACTTTGATTTTCAAATCTATGAGTATAGTATGTTGATAATGGTTTAAAAGCAACTGTTTACCACGTTTTCTAACTTACCTGAGGTTAAAATGTATTCTAATATGGTTTTAATTTACTAGATTTACCTGAATATATTTTGTCTCTACACTTGATTCTTAAAATAAACCGCTCATACCTATACTATTAAGTGTACTAATTAATCCCTCTTCATAATAATACATATTTCAGAAAATTGTTTTTCCTCTGCTACTCGTTGGTCATGATTCTAATGCTGATTGGTCTCCTGGTGTTTGGTATTGCGCTGTATGGTGTGGTGAATCCTGAACCCGCTTTGGTGCCACTCGAACCTAAGCCAATCACAGTCGATTCTCAATTACATGCAATCAAGACGAGACCACCAAACCCAAAGGAATCAACGCCACCTGCATGGGCTTCAACTAAATGCGCCGCAGGATTCAGGCCAAATTATAGTGGATTTTGCGTGGAATCAAAGTTCCCTTTCGCCTGCAGCGCCTCCGAGCCTTGTCCAGCGGATCTTATGTGTCACGAGGGGAAATGTTCGTGTAAATATCCCGAACATCAAGAATACGCTCCTGGGCACCTCCGGTGCGAAAGTAAAGTCGATGGTCCGTGTGGTCAAGATTCTCACTGCTTGAAGTTCTCAGAATGTCGCCTATTTCCAAACCGCCCCACTGGCTTATGCAAATGTCGGCAAAGGACGACGATCAATTCTGCCCGAAAATGCGTCCCGGACTATCCCATTGATTGCAAGTCTTCCAAGGACTGCAAACCCTTTGCTAACTTTGAATGCTCCAAGGGCATTTGCACTTGCAGGGATGAGTCGACCTTCAGCAAGGAAGAACAAATTTGTGTTAAGCTGGCTGGCACTCCTTGTAGGGATCCAATTAAGGCTGATGTACCTTGCGTCATAAATAGCAAATGTAGAACACGGCTTGACCGAGCCTGTAAATCTGTTGGCTTGGACGATTGCATCTGCAAGTGCAAGAGGGGCTACCGAATTTCATCCAATTTCACTTGCCAGAAGGTTTCCTAACTGAAAAAATTCTACTGACGTCATAATAACTTGATTTTACGCAAATTCCGAGGAATAATTTTTAGAATTAAAAGCGAAAAATTATTTCTGTAGAAATTTTGTGTTCAACTAAAATAATTAGTTAAATCAAACTTTATTGTTACAGCTTTATGTATTTTCCCAGCCTTGCACTGCCTTAAAATTATTTTGATTTGCATAAAATTTTAAATTATTTAAAAAAAAATTAAACATGTACTTTATTTAGGTTTGCATTTTGCTCTTTAACTAGGAAATAAAATTATTACTGATTAAAATTTTCATATCTTCTGTCATTTAGAAATTTAGCGACTTCGTTCTTACTATATTGGACTTCTAAACAAGATTGTCCTACCCAGCGATCAATAATTGCTTAGCAATTTTACAAACCAAAAGCACACAAGACAAAGATCTCCGTTTAGTAATTTTAACACCAATCTTCAAAGAAATTGGAACGACATTAAATCGAGAAATTTGTGATTTTGGGAATTCCTTCTTCCAGGTATTAATAAGTGCTGTAGAAACTTTAAGGACGGATCCCATTTTCCCGAGCACAATGATTTCCATAATAGGATAAAATACAAAAGCCCAGGAAGCGCACAAAACAGCGACAAATCTTGACACGCGATGGAAAGCGACGGCAACGTAAATAGCGGAGGAATGACAGGCGATGCAGCAGCCGAAGCCCAAGGCAAATAACCTTGAGGTAAAAGTTTCTTGAACAAAACCATTGAGGATTTGAAGCTGCTTGTACCAGCGAAAATTTTCTAAAATCTGAATTTTCTTCACCATGGCATTCGTAGGTTTCATGAGCTCCGTCCAGGATTTTTTCTTCTTCAGTGCTGCCACCGCTCGTGAAAGTACTAGAGAATATGTTGTTGCCAGGAGCAGGACAAAGTTCATTACGTAGACTTGAGCAACGTATATTAGTGTGTCGACTATTGTTAGGGTAATGAATATTGGAGTGGTTTTTAATGAATTTGGCAGTGCTGTGTAGAGACGGTCTTCTAGCTTGTGATTTATTACTGCTAAAAAGGAATATCCCAGGCCGATCCATACCAGTGTTGGTATCATAGATAAGACAATTTTTTCAAGAAGGAAATTTTCTATTCGGTACTTGGCTTTTGTTGAATGTTTCAGTAATTCTCCTGTGAAACATTTTAAAACTCATTAGCGCACTATAATTATAAAATATTGTAAATAATAACTTATCGCATTAACTTTGTATTGATGTTATATTGATCCTGCAATATTTTTGTATTAATTTTTGTATTAATTTTTGTATTGATTTTTGTATTAATTTTTGTATTAATTTTTGTATTAATTTT
>JAQGAK010003551.1:0-14779 GCA_034696945.1 Lipothrix lubbocki
AAAAATTGTTGCGCGGAAATTTTGTTTCGAAAAAAAGTGCGGCGGAAAATTTTCTGGCGGAGTTTTTTCCGGACACGGCACAAACAGTGTCAGTTATGTCGATAACGGGCCAGAATTTTACTGTCCACCGTCCACCATATCTTTTTACATACTGTCCACTTACTGTCCACCATTTCGTTTAACATACTGTCCACCATCCTATGTTAACCATACTGTCCACTGTCCACCATCCTATGCTAAACATTACTGATTTTGTTTATCTTAGGCCAAAAGTTTAAAATGTTTAACATAGGATGGTGAACAGTGGACAGTGTGGTTAACATAGGATGGTGAACAGTGGACAGTGTGGTTAACATAGAATGGTGAAAGTGGACAGTAGGGTTAAAATAGGAAGGTGGACAGTGAACAGTATGTTAAAAGATATGGTGAATAGTGGACAGTGTGTTAAAAGTTATGGTGGACAGTATGTTTAAAGATATGGTGGACAGTGGACAGTATGTTAAAAGATATGGTGGGCGGTGGACAGTAAAATTCTGGACCGTTATTGGCATAATAGCCCAAACAGTTATCAATGAATATCAAATTTTTGTTTCCCATACCGTCCGTCAACCACAATTCAAAAACCTAAATACATAAAGTGCAAAAAAGTCTAAATGATAAATAATAACAAAACAATAAATAGATAATTAAAAAAAATAATAATAATACAAAAAATTATTTAAAAAAATAAAATAAATTATAATAATAAATAGTACAAAAATTGTTTTAAAAAAATAATATAAATAGTACAAAAATTGTTTTAAACAAATAATATAAATAGTACAAAAATTGTTTTCAAAAAATAATAATAAATAGCACAAAAAATTATTTTAAAAAAATAATAATAATAGATAGTACAAAAAATTATTTAAAAAAAATTAATGCACGATTTTTCTTGATAAGCATTAGCTCTGTTGTGGTATTATATTAGTAACCATGACGCATATGCTTTTGTAAAAATAGGAAATGAAATCTTTACATGAGTGAATATATAAATAAAAATGAAATCGATAACTGACAAATTAAATTTAATCTTAATGGCTTAGGAAAGTAATTACTTTCCCTTCTGAAGTGCACAAACGTCTACGTAAATTGCCATATTAGGGTAATGAAACGACCTGTATTGTGTATGGAATTAGCATACAAAATACCTGTATTTTCGTAAATGCCATGTAGATCATTTCAGAGTACATATACAAACCATATACAAATACATAAATAGAAATCATCTATTACTTACCAGTAACTTCCTCAGTGCATGATGCTGTGAAAGAAATATCCTGCTCATATCTGTAATTATTGTCATTCCTGCCCTTGAACACCGTTCCAATCTCAACTTCCAAAATGTGACTGCCATCGATAGGGAAAGTTTTGGAGACCCGTCCGTCTGCATCGTCATAGGAATAAACTCTCTTTGCGAGCAAATTGCATGACCCCGCGACGGCTTTCCCGTAAGTGTATTTCGCTTCGACCGTCACAGGCACCTTCAGATTCTCAAAGGAAATGTAATTCGGAAGCTTGACGGAGACTTCGTATTTTGGCAGGACGTATTTTTCCACGGAAAATGACAATGTCTTCATCGTGGGATCTTCCTGTTGCCTCGGGCGGGGTGGTCGTCTAAATCCAGCAGTTCGCTGATTTTTCTTATTACTATTTTTTCCATTTACAGCCGCCTGCGTATGATTCGTCAATTTCACCTCCACACTCCAATCACCCAGGACCGGTTCGGCCGAGAGTTGCAGGTCACTCCTGTAAAATCCGGAGGATACGACAACATCGTCCGTACTCTTAATCAGATTCCGCTGGGAGTCAAAAATCTTGATTTGGACGGACTGGTCTTCAGTGAGTGGCTTCAGACTTCGATTGAGCACGATAACTCGAAATCGAACTAGTTCCCCTGGCTTGTAAATAGCTTTGTCTGTTTGAATTAAAATTGATTTATCTCGGTGACTTGAGAAGATCCCGGTTTTACTCTCGTAGCTCTTCTCCCTCGAGTCCGTCACTGACAACGTGAGATTGTAAAATTTGTCCTTTAAATTCGTCAACTGAATGGGGATCACTTGGAGTTTGCCGGGGAGAACTGAGACCTCCTCGCTACTGATTGTGTCATTTGCGGATATAATTTTCGCTTGAACTCTCAGAGGCTGTTCCTTCGTCCCTTCAACGGGCTCAACGAACACATTGATATTATAGGTTGAATCAGGATAAATTACTTTGGACGCCACTGCTGTGTAGATTGGAGATGCTTGTGATGAACTCTCTGTGTTATTTGTAATTTCTCCAGCAGCAGTTGTATCTTCTGCGGCCGAGAGGAAAAAGAATGGGGAGAAAAACAGTAAAAATTTGACGATCATTTTCAGCAGATAATTATAAATTAATTTCTATTTTCAAGAAAGAAATAATTTTAGAATCGGCACACTTCTGTTCGTGTCCACAGTCGGAACTACAATGAGATGCAGTTGCTATCTGCCTGTGAATTTTAACTTGCTTTGCTCTGTGCACTGTGTAGATGACTTTTGTTATTCCTCAGAAGTTAATCTTTGCATATATGCTTTAACCATTAACTATATACCTATATATGCTGACTTTTTTCGCCTCTGCAACCTTGGGTTTCGGGTACTCTTGATGAGCTTTAATAGTCGCATTTCCAGTTGTTCCTTTTTTATGGCTTTATACCTGTCTTCCTCCTCGTATAATAACTAAGCGTTTTTTTCAAGCCTAATTATCCGCGGGTTTAAAATCTCATATAGGTAATGTGTTTGTGTGTATGTTCGTAAAAGCCGATTTGTTTGCATGTTGTTAGTTTTCCATTTGCTTGCATGATGTTAAATTGCCATATATGTTTGTATGTATTTAAATTCCCATGTTTGTACGTATAGTTAAATTCCCATATGTGTTTCCATGTTATTAAATTCCCATATGTGTTTCCATATTCCCATATGTGTTTCCATGTTATTAAATTCCCATATACGTTTGTCAATAGGCAAGAAATAAATTGTAATTACATATACGGACAATTAGTGCTCATTATTTACACTGCACTTACAATTTCCAGGTTCAATTGCGTGCTTGACAACTATTTTTGAATTTAAATAAATATGCTTCTATTATATATTCTTTGAATTCTAATAGCGTCAGAATATCGAGAGTTATGACGTCATTTACTTGGATTTATTTACTGTCAAAGTAATATTGTAGAAATGAAGGTCTGAACCATTAGGTTTCTATGTGTTTTGATATTTGCATGTAATTATATGTCAGCTTCTCGATGGATGAGATTCGCTGTGAATATTTGTTGTGGTCATTCGATGAGTGGTTTGTTGCGGATAATCGTTGTGGATGCATTAGTGATTAATAGTTTACTTGAAACACGTTGTGGTTGTAAAATTAATAACTTTATAATCCCTATATTACAAACATTTCATTGAAGCTTTTTGTCATGATTGATGATGTTTTTATAATAAAAGCAATAACACACACATAGGAAACGACGTCATTAAAATAAGTAAACAAGCGTGACATATTGTAGCAATTATTGGCAAAATGGAATTTATTCTAAAGATATATTGTATATAGGAATTTAACGATTAATTCCCTTTGGGTGCAATAACCATACTTGATCTAAAAATCCTTGTACTTCCTTTCCTTCGTATGCAAACTTGAAATGTCAATTAATAAAATGGATTTTCCTCCATTCCGTAAAGCATAGCGTGAATGAAATTCGTGCTGTTGATAACGAACAAGTGTGCATATATAAGTAAATAAAAATTATTATGCATATCAGCTTAGAATATTAAATGAGCAATGCCACTTTGTGGGAATTTGTAGGAATGAATATTAACACAATGAATCATTAAATTTCATGTTTATTTGTTGCATTTTCAAAATGAACTAAAGGAATATTTGCTACTTTATTTATTTAAGGACAGTCATGTGGGCATTTATGGAAATTCATTGCATGTGTGCACTTGAACATTACAAATTTATTATTTATTGTTAATAGCGCGTGTAAACTGAAGTGGAAGAAGCGTCAGCAAAGGGGATTTTTGTGGTACCGGATGTTCACGAACATCATTATATGTGTATGTACCTATTATAATTAGCATGCGATTAGTACTTGGACGAGTCTAATTGACTGTTTACTCTCAGTCACTTACCTTACGTTATATTTACGTATTACTATTGTTGCTGGTCCCAGTTCCGGCTTAGGACGTTTAATGTCAACCGGAGATTATTCGTGGGATGTATTTTTATGCGCCGTGGCCGTACCCAGAGGACCCAGACAATGTTAAACTATATTGTGTACTATTTTGAAAATAATGGCCTGTGTTGAGGAATTGATCTCGCGTAGATTTTAAAATCTGATATACTAGAATATGTTTTGTCGTTGTCTGTCATGCCATTATTGTAATTTCCTTGACGCACTGCGGGAAAATTAGGCTTTTACAGTTATGTTGTAATTTTATTATTTTTTGTTCTTTATAGAATTAAATAATTACGATTATGTACATGTTTACAATAGTGTGTAATACGTATGCCGCCGTTCAAGAGGCAAATATAACTATCCACAAATGACTACGGTACTACTACAGTGGCCCAATAACCATTGCGCCCGTGGGCTTTAGCTATTACCTATCTTTCTTGCAATGTTTGGAGCACATAATTTGTAGAGAATTTAATTCTGAATCTAGAGATAGTTTTACATCTCAGGTCGACCCTCTAGTAAGGATGCTATGATTTCTTTTAGAATTAGTTTTTTAACACTAAGTTTTATGGACATTTACTTTAAAAAAATATTTTTATCATATATATTTTCTGGACTTCTCAATTGGTTTTGACAATTTCTTTTTTACTTTCGCAATAAAATTCTCTACCAAAATTTTGTTTGCAGCCAACTGTGAAGGATCTTTGTCAAACGCCTTACGTATGCAAAAGATGTCTTACCATTGATCACCCTACAATGTCCAACATTACACAAAAATTTATCCAACCTTAAAAATATGAAAATGGTTGCTCTTGTAGAGAACTTTATTGCAAATGCAGCAAAAAAATGTTCATTGAAATCCGTTGAAAATTACAGAAATTAGGGGCATAAAACAATCAATTGAAAAAAATTGATTTAAATTGCAAAAATTTTAAATTAAGAAAAATATTTTAGAAATGTCCATAACATTCGTATCTGTGGTCCGACATGAAAACTAAAAACACGCCTAGATTTGGAATAAAATTCTCTACATTATCATGTATTTGAAATATTAACAAATATGAAAAATATAACTAATACCCAGGGCGCAAAGGTTATTGGGCACTATGTACATGAAATTTCACAAATATTTCAATGCAAGGCTGACTGTGTCGTTTAAAAGCTTGGCCGAGGTGTTTACATTGTCATGAGTATATCGCATTTGTATGGCAAGCAAAATTCTGCTGCTGATGCAGAACTAATGCTGATAAGTCTTGCATATTGTAGAATGGGAAAATGTTCCAGCAGTTTATATCACTTAAGTGTCTTTGCGTATGGTAAATAACCTGGATAGTCACTTTTGCATTCCGAACTTAAAAATCGGGGACTGAAGTCATTCTTATTGCATTTTAGCAACTGTGGAGATGGTTATATTTGCCTCTTTAATTATTATATGTACTGTAAATATAGTACATATTACTATTTTGAATATCGTATTCTGTATTTGTGGGCCATTGTAGGACAAAATAGAAAATAATGAATAAAGTAGATACGTACAGTTAGATAGCTTTGTATTGTTTATCTCTTTTAAGTCTTAAGAAATATACAATTCGTTTTTGGTAACATACCTTTTATACTTGATCATTGATGCAGAATAGTAGCTGTGTATCTTATAATAGATTGTATTCTTGATTTTAGTCATTAATTAATTTTTTGGTTCGCACTGGATTGAAATTATGCATTATAGTTACTATAATAATTCGGGTTTACACACAATTATTAGCAGTACACTCATTGGTTTCATTGCAGATATCACAAAGAGATAGTTTAGGAGCCTCGAAGAAGGCGCGGGCAGTTTTCGTTGTGTCGTAATAATCATAGACGCTGACATAAGCGGGGGATTGTTTCCCAACGGTGAAAACTCGATTGGCTACCAATGGGATGCAGATGTCTTGTGAGGATATGGAATCTAAATAGACCTGAAGTTTCGTATTTTGGTTCTCCACATCGTGACGCTTGTAATTGACGACGGAGATTAAATTTTCCAGGGATTCCGGATCAAATGAATAGCCCGATGGAAGATTCACCTCAACGATTGCCATGTTGGAATTTCCCGCCTTCAGGTAGTGAGTACAGATGTTCAGGGATAGTTCTTTTGGGGCTTTCTCTGTTGTCTGTAACGATTTTAAACATAATTTTCAGACTTTAATAAAGATTTTTACTTCATTTTATCGGATTATAAAGTATTTAATATTTTTATAAAAATTATTGATTTCGTATTTTATTTAACAATTCACTGAAAATTTGTTCATTTAGTATTTCTATTTAATAATTTAATGCGAAGTTAATAATTTGGTAACGTTTTATTTTATTTACCAATTTAATAAAAATTTATTTATCCATTTTTTATTTTAATAGAAAATTAAGAATTTACTAATTCTTATTAATTTATTTATTTACACATTTTCAATAAATAATTTTTAAATATGAAATAAATAAACACTTAGAAAATAGAGGGTCTAACACGAATATGCACATTATTTAGTCACTTTAATTTTATATACTTAGATTTTAGAACAGGTGACTTACATTGACTTGAAGGGAGAACGAAGGTGTGCGAACTAGATCTTCCACATAATAAGTCCAAGCCAATTGAGCCAAAACTGTGCCTTTCCCTGACGCATGCAAAATAACGGATCTAGCTTCCTGGGGTAAACTATATTCTTGCAAGACGTCGGCGTTTCTAGCATTAATGGCAACATTTTTGACACCTTTGCCAGCGTTGTAATCGATCTGTAAAAATAATAACAATTATTTTATTATTATACTAATATTTTTATTCTCTATTTTTATTTGTTATATTAGTTATTACAGGCTTCTCCATCAAAATAGAACGAAATTTAAAAATCTAATTTTATTTAATTCTTTATTTACTACTTATACTTACGATTAGTAGGATAATTAATTTTGCTAGAATTTAAAAATACAATAACAAAATAATATTAAATGGCAATTTACCTTTAAATTAGTTTCCACGGCTTGAGTCAACTCCGCATATTTAGCCAATGCCATGAGTCCAACGACGGTGTCTTGCGTGGACAAGAACCCGCCATGTCGGTTCCTCTGGTTGAGCAACCAGCGGACGAGCGGGAACGCTGCTGGGGTCTCTCCCCTAAGGATGTAAGTGAGTAAAGCGTAGGACGTCATTTCAACGGACACGGGTTGGATTGCATATTCCCAAAGGAAAATCTTCCCCTCCGTGGTATTTAAACTAACGTTCTTCTTCTCCACTTCCCAATGAACCAAGCCCTGATTCTTCTTCGCAGCCTTAACCATTTTCTGGAACAGTGCATCCTTAGAGGAATGGTTTGCCATGTGAGCAGCATAAGTTGTTATGACTAATGTGTAAATGTCGTCCAATTCCGCTGGCGCCTTATTCACGCTCCAATCCGTAACGAATTTCACGGCTTTGCCCGTAATGTCCGAGTTTATTTTCCGCCGGTCAACGGGGACTTCTTCACCGGGAGGACCCGCAGTCTCTGGTGGAGCATCCCAATTGTTCTTTGCCTCCAAGAATGTCAAAAGTGTGTAAGCCGTCAGAGCGATACCGCTGGAGTGAGAGCCTCCTTGAAGTGACGTTTGGAACACACGGCCAACTTCGTAAAAACCGCCGGCATCCGTTTGGTGCCTGGAGAGGAATTCCAGGGCGTTTTTGATGACGTCATCATCAATGGTAATGTAGCGCTTCGCCTGTATGAAGGAGCGGACGGCAAATGCTGTGAGCCAAGTAGAACCTGAAGTATCATGATGGCCGAACGCGGAGAAGGAACCATCATAGTGCCGATAAGTCAACTGTCTTTGGTAACCGAACTCCAAGAATTTAATTGCTTTTTCGCGAACATTTGTATTCAGGCTATGAGTAGCATCCAGATAATCCAGGATGACGATGTCCGCAACGAAGCTCATCAAGTTCTGCTCACCACAACCCGTCGGGATTTGCAGGAGCTTATCCATGTTCGAAATCGTGGGCCCGAGGATGTCCGAGATGAGATTTAACTTCAAGGAGTCCGCACCATCAACTCGCACTTCCGGGAAATGAGCTTCTAGCGTAGCTTCAATAGGGGCAGCGGTATTAACAGGCTTGAGGATGGCCGCTGTCGTTCGTTGCTGTTTCTGTCCTGGTGGTACAACTCGAAGGGGTTGGGATATGGCGTCTCCCGCCGTAGCAGTAAACCCCTTAACCTTAAGACTGATAAAGCCCAGTTGGCCCGGGACGATGGCGAACTTCACGGAGGAGATTCCATTAGAAGACAATGAAATCGTTTTAACCTGCTTGGGTTCATTTCTAATTGTTTCGTCGGCGAAAGAAAATTTCCCCTCGCTATTGTCTAATTCGATCTCAGCCGACACAGGTTCTCCTCCCGGAAGATAATTGTGCACCAAAACTTGGAGGAGCAGGACTTCCTCCTTAACAACGGAATACGGGAGGTTCAACGTGAGGAAGAAAGGCCGGAAGGTCGTGAGTTTCCTGGAATTTTTCATTACGCCGACACCAGCGTTAGAATTTAAAGAATACCCAGTAATGATCCAGGAAGTTAAAGTGTCCGGAACAATCCTTTTGATGTCCAGACTACTGGAGTCGTTCAGTGTAACTTCTTCCCAGAGCCACGTTTCCGGGAAGTTAGATCGGACTCTCACATCTCGCTGTGTCATTCCAACAGTGTCTGCCATTGCACTCATGGCAACGGCTTGCTTGCTGTACAATCTGTTTCCACCAAAGTGACCAACTTCAACTTCTTCCCTCTCATTAATCTTCGCATTAGTAATGATGACTAGACCGCCTTCTTCGAATACCTTGAAAGCATCCGTTCCACCCCAATTACGATTTAACCAAACGGCCTCGCTCTCTCTGTTTCTCACTTCTTCATCCAACGACTCCTGAGTGATGTCTTTATCATCTTTTAATAATAAAACGGATTGATCCACGGCTCTCAGAGCAACTTTCGACCCTTGAAGTGTGTCCAATTTTAAAGAAATGATCTCTCCCGGCTCACGAGTCTCTTCGGAAAGAGTAATGTTTAAGAAATTAGCGGGATCCAACTTCTTGGCTTGGAATTTTAACGAATCCGCTAGAACTTCTTTGGATTCGAGAATTGTGTAGACGATTAATCTGGCCTCTGGGTCAGCGTTGTCGGGGCAGGTGATTTCCATATTATAATCGGAAACTGGCTGGGGTAAGTTAATTGTATCTGCTGCCAGGACGTCTTGACGGCCGTGGATGATGTAACTCAATGTCTGGAAAGGCTTCGTAGTGTTGATATTGATGGTCATTGGGGATCCCACAGTAGCGGTGGGGTCAGTCAGCTCATCCACCACTGTCTCTTCCTCCCGCTTGACCCTCTTGACCTGCATGTAAGTGCCGGAACTGCTCTCGTAGTAGCTGGGCATGTGGAAACTTGTCCGTAGATCTTTATATTTCAGTTCGATCCGCGTCGGGTGGAGTAGCTCATTCGTCGGGGTTGGGAAGGTCATGCTGACTAGACCGGTGGGCGGGATGGATGTTTTGAATCTTCCGGATTTCTTATCAAAGGAAAATCCATGTTTGACATGGAGCGCATTTGGGAGGGGATCTCCAATTGGAGTGTCGTCCTGTGTTGAGATTTTAAATGTAGTGGAGTAGGGAAGACCCGGTTTGATCCTGTCAATTTGCTTCACTTGCGTCATTTTGTATTCATTCTTGTAAATTCGGACGGAACCGGTGCCAAGGAACATTTTACCTGTAAAATAATATTAAGGTGTCATCATTAAAATGTTCTGTGAATAATTACAAAAATAACTTATTTGACATATTATAAATATGCATTTTAATATTGTAGTTAAAGAATTAAAGAGGCAAATATAACTAACCAGTTACTAAAATACAAGAAGAATTATTACGGTACTACAAGATATTTCACATATATTCCAATGCAAAACTGACTACGTCGTTTAAAAGCATGATCTGTGTTTACATTGTGATGAGTATGGCGCATTTATACGGCAAACAAAATCCGCTGCTGCTGAAAAACTAATGCTAATTTCTTGCTTGTAGCAATAGGGTAAAATATTCAGTGGGTTCTACCGCTTACGTATCTTTGCAGGTAACTGGATAGTCATCACTTTTGCATTCTGAACTTAAAAAGTAATATTCGGGAGCTGTAGTTATTCTTATTGTATTTTAGCAACTGTAGAGGTAGTTATATTTGCTTATTCAACGACTATTTAATATTTTTAGATGCTAGCTTACCAGTCACATCTTCCGTAACCTGAGCCTCAAAGCGCACGTCTTGCTCGTACTTATTCTCATCCTTTTTACTGAACAAAGAAGCGATATCTACTTCGACAACTTGCGTGCCATTGATGGGGAAAGTCTTGGTGACAATGGGTTCCTTTTCATCATTGTAGCTGTAGAAGTAGGCCTTCTTGACAGTTAACGTGCACTCCCCGACGACAGCTTTTCCGTATGTGTATTTAGCTTCGACTGTCACAGCAAACTTGTAGTCCTTGAAAGTAATGAAGGAGGGCGGCTTAATACTGACCTTGTACTTTGGAAGAACATACTGTTCTACACTAAAACTCAGACTCTTTTGCATTGCATCCTCGTCATCGCGAGTAGGTCGTGGAGGACGTGGGTATGGAGGTCGAATAATTCTCTTCGAGGCCACGGATCTACTTCCAGCTTCAGCAACCATCACTTGTTGAATCTCTTCAACATCTTCTTCTTCTTCTACTTGGGTCTTGACAGGCTTTAATTTCACCTAAAATAATTTATTTACATAAACAATTAAACAATAAATACACAAATTTATAATAAAATAATAATAAATAAAAATCAAGAAATAATACAGAAGAAATTAAATGAACAAAATAAATTAAAATTTTAAAGAATTAGTTTATAAATAATAAATAAAATAAATTATAAATAATAAATAAAATAAATTATAAATAATAAATAAAATAAATTATAAATAATAAATAAAATAAATAATAAATAATAAATATCATTATGTGGATTTAAAGAAATATTTTAGCATTAAATATTGGAAAGTTTTAAATATGAAAAAATGTACGTTTCTTTTGATACTGTTTTCAACATAAATATCCCTTTGAAGAAACAACCTACTATAAAATTATATTTTCCTACACTTCTGTCAAATTTCACCTGCAAATTCCAGTCACCAAGAATTGGCTCACTGGACAGCTCCAGCTCATTCTTATAAAATCCACCGTGAATGTTTAGATCTCTAAATGACTTAATGAGGTTGCGCTGACCATCCTGAATTAATAAATCCACCACTTGGTCATCCACAAGAGGTTTTAAATGTCTATCGAGGAGGACCACTCGGAACTTTACCGTCTCACCGGGCTTGTAAATGGGCTTGTCAGACTGTATAAGAATCGTTTTATCCTTCCTGCTTGCAAACAATTTGGCTTGACTCTCATTTTTCTTCTCGCGCTGGTCGAATACAGTGACCGTCAAGTTGTACTCCTTGTCCTTCAGGATTCCGGACTGAATGGCAATGACACTGGAAGCACCTGGTGCGACTTGGATTTCCTCGCTAGGGATTTCCTCCTTTTCCGAAATTATCGACGCTCTGACACGTACGGGTTGGGGCGATGCGGGATTCGGCTCAATAAAAACACTTATTTTGTAGGTGGAGTAGGGATAAATCACTTTGGAGGACACGGCTGTGAAGATTGGGGCTGAAGCTTCTGAACTTTCCATCTCACCTGTTGCTAAGGAGGGAGCACAATAAAAGAGTAAAATTATTAGGAATGTTAGCGACTGTAGTCGCTCTGTAATTGCACACAACATGTCCGGTTATGTTAAAAATAGCTCTTGAATTTTGTATTAAAACTAGTTCTTGAATTTGTTTTTTTTAATTCTTGGTTTTCTTTTAAACTTCCTGGTTAAAATGTGTTCAAAATGTTGACAAATCGTTCAAAATAGCATTGGATGAATTCTTGGAACACTTTGTAATATTTCTCATGTGAGTACTGGCTCCGTAAAGCTGCTGAATTAAAATGAAGTTTCCATGTGCCAAGTGAAGGATTTATAACTCATAGCCGGCCTCATAAATAAATGCTAGAGATAGAGAGCAATAATAAGGAATAATGACTATCTATTCCAGATTTTCCCCTTACCATAGGACTCCTCACCATATACTCCGCACATGTAATTATTACGTACATGTGCCATGTACATATGCATATGTTCGCTATTAAAATTTAATCTTTTTGGTTTTTATTTCTTTCCTTTAATATTCTCGTCTTATATGCTTTAAGAACCTACATGGGTATATGTAGGCATTTGTAATATTTACGTGCATCACCATTTTTATTAAATCAAAACAGACCTAATAAGCACCAAAGGGGATTTTACACACACTCAGAGACTTATTCTGCGAATGAACTGGATATCGTCATCATTAATTAAACTTATATAAATACATAGATATTAGGTACACAACGAAGGACAACATAGTTAGATCTTCCTGGGAAACAAACACACACACTATGTGACTTCTGACATTGTGAGATCAGCATTTTTATTCATTTTAGTATGTGCCGATCTTGTTGTAACTGGGAATGAGCTAAATTACTAAAACTAATAAGATATTACATACAGATATTATTTATGTGTATTTTTATATATAAAGAGGACCATTATACTCACTGTCAAGTTTAGAGAATGTTGCATTGCTCTCCTAGACAATTTTGTGCATATATATACATTAAAAAAATACTAGCACTGCTTATTGTCACAGTGTTTTATATAGCTTGGAAAGCTTCTGAGTCATTTATCAATGCAGACGTTTAGAGAAGTGAAGTGTCAGCAAGTTTAAATATTGTTTTTATATCGAGGTTGAAGAGGCAAATATAACTATCTCGACAGTTGCTGAAATGCAATAAGAATGATTATAGCTCCCGAATATTATTTTTAACGTTCAGAATGCAAAAGTGACTATCCAGTTTAGTTACCTGCAAAGATACGTAAGCGGTAGAACCCGCTGAATATTTTACCCTATTACAACATGGAAGACTTACGATTAGCAGTAGTTTTGCAGCAGCGGGATTTTGCTTGCCGTATAAATGCGCTACACTCATGACAATGTAAACACAGTGGCCATGCTTTTAAACGACATTGTCAGTTTTGCATTGGAATATTTGTGAAATATCTTGTAGTACCGTAGTAATTACATAATTACTAATACTGCTTTTTTATATAGGATAGTTATATTTACCTCTCAAACGACGATGTATTGATAGTGGAATAAGACAACTTGTCATCTAAATTAGCAATCAATGAATGATTTTCCACTGGGACTTTTTATTGCTTTGACCTTTGTGGATGTCAGAAGTTCAGTGTAACTTTTACTAATGACACATCCTTGGGGAAAACTAAAAATAATATGAGATTATCTGTTCAGGATGAATATACGTTAACCAGCCTGGGAGAATTACAGTGAGATGATATTACTTATTAATAATCTGAAGGTATTTATTTATTTACCTCCTTTCCAAAGTTCCAAACCAAGTTCCAACACATTCTCATATCAACAAAAGGCCGATAAGAACAAATCAGTACCGGGTATATACATACATACAAATACAAAATATAAATCTTGCGATAAGGTATAGATGAATGAGACTTACATAAGACCATTATTTAAAAGACTGGAAGAGATGAAGGCTACGTTGGCGAATAAGTAATAAAACACAAATTTAGCACAATATGGAAACCATGATATCGACTGGCAGAATTCTAGAATCAAAATTTCCGAAAGAAGACGTTTTGTTAGGAAAACAAAATAAATCTTTAGTGTGTTAAAGTGTTAACTATCTATCAACAACCTCTTTAATGAACGCTAATCGTCCTGGTTTTTCTCTAAGCAAGCCCTAGTTTTCTAATATGGATACAAAATGTTTTAAATTGAGTTAAAAAATTAGTTTTTTAATGTATTGTAAAATTGTAAAAAATACATTCTTTAATTAAAAATTATTTGAATTTTTAACATGTACTCTGCCTCCCTCATTCTTTATCTCGCCCGAGCCCTGAAGATGAACACAGATAGGGAACGAAACCTTTAATTATTCCCATTGTAAGGACTGACTAAGATGATGTGATACTACGATTTATTATTGAGTTTGCTGCAAAACACTTAACATGTCGTGATTCTTTACTTTAAACAATTGTTATTCAGAAGTCTTTTAAATCAAGAAACTTTTACGACAAGATCCTGAGAATTCATATGCAGTCATATATTTCACAACACTACAAATATTTACATAAGAATTTCGTCAATCCTTTTCCAAATAATATTGACTAAAGAGTAAGTTCACGTGGAACCTGTAAGTAAAAAACACTTTGGTTGAATTTACTAACTTTATTTTACCAGAGACCCCACTTGGGTCGCGCTGGATACATTACAGTTGAAAGTTTTGAAATCGGGTACACCAATACAAAGATGCGGGTAAAAATCCGATTTTTCGGGAGTTCCGGAATTACTCCGAAAC
>JAQGAK010003552.1:0-14778 GCA_034696945.1 Lipothrix lubbocki
GTTTAGTTTTGAAGATTTTCTTGAACAATTTGGACCAGAGCGTTTTCAAGCTGTAATTCGCCATGATTACAGAAGAAATTGTCTAGCCATCGAGCAAGATATATTCAGAAGTGGTGTAGATGTGGTGAATATTCCAATGATGGACAGTGCTGAAAGACAGTTCTACAACTTCAAGTACAATATTTCAAATAGATTGGAACAACAACGCCTGAGGTTTGATTTAATTTTGAATACATTCACCCGAATTGCTCAATCTACTGATTGTGTGTGCAGAAATGAAAACCGCTGTAATTGTGTGTCCAGTACTATGCAACAACTTTTGCGTGACATGTACAAATACTCTGTGAAACATGTGTATGTTTCTCTTTTCCTACAAACCGCAATCTATCAACGAGTTGCAGCTAATAATCCCCCAGCTGGTGCTACAGCTGCACAATACATATTGCGAAACAGTCATCGCCGAGGTCGGCGCCAACTAGCAGCATCGTCGTCATCCCGAAATAGTGCTCGAAACTCTGTACCAAGGGTTATGCGTGTTCAAGGTGCACCACACAAGCAATATATGATCAGTGAAGAGCGCCGTCGGACCACCTATGAAGAACATGGTTGGGATGAAGCTCAGCGACCTTCAATTCAAAGGATGGTGGATGCTTTTTTCGTTTGTCGGGGACCAGACGAGGCATGCTGTGGTTACTGTGGTTACGGTGTTAATTTGTGGGCTGCGAATGACGATCCCAAGGAAATTCATCGACGTGAACTTCCTGATTGTCCCATGAATCATCTTCCTGAGGATGTGCCAACTCCAGATGTGGATCTCTTCCCAGAAATGAATCTGATGACTACATTTCAGATGGCTGCTGAAATCGGGAACTCAAGATCCGTCTTACAATGTTCAATTTGTCTTGCACAACCCAATGCAATCTTGTCCTTGGATTGCGGTCATCTCATCGGATGTTCCAATTGTGTTAAGCGTATCAACAGGTGTGGAAAATGCAGATGTGAAATTTCAAACATGACACAAATTTTCTTGTAAATTTATATTACACATGTACATACACACATTATTTTTCAATTTATTTCAAATTAATTTTGGGGTTTGTTTTGTAAATATGATATAAATACTTGGGTTTATTAAAATAAAGGTTCAGTCTTGAATCAAACTTTGAAAATGTCGGGTTTTACTGTTACTTTAATAAGTGATGGCTCTCAGGAATATTTTCCTGATAATAAAATTTCAAACTTTAGAAATAAAATTTCACCTCGAATTGAATTAGATAGTAGAGATTATGAAGTAGCAGTAACATCATGCACATATACATCATCTGATGTTTTTATATTTGAAGGTGATGAAATAGGTACGGCATCTATTAAAGCGGAGACAGAATTTCCATCTGTCAACAATTTGCATTTACAGTCACTTCACCACCGCTCATTGTCTATAAAAAATAAAGTAGTAAGTGCTACCATTATAGCTCCTTATAGTTTCAGTGAAGTGCAAGAATTTTGCAACTATCTAACAGCAAATACACGTGACTGCTATACTACTGTAGATACTTTTGGCTATTTGGTTTTTATAAAGAATGGTGGCAATTCCAAACTTGACTTCAATTTTAATTTGTCAGACAAGCTAAAACAAGTTTTTGGAATACATGGTGGATTCAACAAATTAGAACAATCGAGTGTAAACATTGTACCAATTAAATATTCACCTACTTTCAAATATTATAAAGGTGTATCTCCAGTTTACAGGTCCCCCCTTGTAGTCGGTCCCGAAGAAAAAGCTCTTACAATTACTAAGACATCTGGACCTGGTACCAAAATAATCTCATCACAAGATTTTTCAACACTTGGAAAAAAATGGGAAAAGATCAAGTCTGGCGGGCATGATGCATTAGTCGCTGCATTTGAATTTCCACCAGAAATAATATTTGGAGGAAGGCAAAATGGCGTGCTAGAGATCCATCATGTAAAACACCCTGATACATGGAAGCCAATGCGTTTTTCAGAGTACCTAAATAAAAATTGGGGACTTGACACTCTATACTACCATGACTGTGTGGAGCATAATTCCCAATTAGTTACACGCATATGGAAGTGTACAAAAGAATACGATTTAAAATTTTACATGGTGAAAGATGAAATCATTGCAGAGGAAATTGGTGGCTCAAGTGTAATATTAGCTAAAAAGGATTACGACTCTTACACGGAAATGATTAATGATGTTGCAAAAGTACTTCAATTTGATTGGACAATTTTAAGCGATTACATTTACCTCTGGCATGACGAAAACTCTGAAATCTCCAAATACAAATTTACACCCAAGTTTGCAGCTTACATGGGTTTCTACAACCCTGAATCATCAGCTGTGTTAAGTCAGTCAAACTTTTCATCCCAACGTGACATTGACAGTTTGTACAAATGTAAAAAAGGAAAAATGAAGATTTATAAAGGATTTGGGAACAATCTCTTATTTTTATACTGTGACGTTGTTCAAAACCAACACATCGCTGATTCCTTTGCCCCACTTTTGAGAAGCATGCCTTTAGTGTACAACAATGGGAGGATTTACGAACATGAATTTTATACCCCAACCTATCTTCCATTGCAATCAAACTCAATCGAAAATATTCACGTGTATTTATTGACGGAATCAGCTGCACCTCCACCATTTGAGATTGGTGACTTCAAGTGTACACTGCATTTTCGAGAGCGACGTTATTAGCTAAATAAATAAATAAATAAATAAAGTGAAAGTTTAAACGAGCAAAAATGCGCAAACAAATTTACAAACATTCTGACATGGAATCCAAATTTTTTAGAATTCAACATCCTCAATTTAGCCGAGGTGTTCAAATGGGGCATGGACTACTATTTTTTAAAGGGGCACATATGAGACAAAAAGGGCGAGGTATTGGAGGTTTTTTTGGTTCCTTAGCACGCACACTTATACCACTTGCAAAAAAGTTTATTTGGCCGCACGCAAAGAATGCATTAAGAAATATCACCATGGATGTTCTAGATGATGGGAAATCCATCAAAGATTCAATTAAAAATCGTGGTCTAAGTGCTCTTAAAGCGGTCGGAGCAGACATTTTGAATCAGTCTCAATCCGGAAGTGGCAGGAAACGCAAGAGAGCCAGCAGCGGATTACAATTACTTCCATTTAAAAGACGAAAGAAGCAGAGTTTGATCGGTCGGGGCAAATCTAAAAGGAAATCTTGTAAACGAAAGAGAAAAATCAAAGGTGCTCCCAAAAGAATTGGACACGGGTTTCTAAAGCTAAAGTTAACTGGTCAAAAGAAGAAGAAAAAGAGTGGCAGAAGAAAGAAGGCTCGAAGGTCCATTTTTGATTAAAAATGGCTATGCATAATTACCTTCGTAGTGATTTAGATATTTTTAAACGAGAGGGGTATGACATGTCTATAATATCAACTCAAAACTGTGATATCTTTCCCAACTGTCCGTTATCAGAGACGGCAATTCCTTTAACGTTTATTGTAAACAGCACAGATGCTCATTACATTGAAATGGATAAAACACGTCTTTATCTCCGTATGAAGATTCTCAATCAGGATGGTACTGACATTCCAGCAGCTACAGCTGTCGCCCCTGTAAATAATATTCTTCACTCAATTTTTGCTCAATGCAGCGTTTTTTTGAATGAAACCATGATCACACCAACAAATACTTATTATCCTTATCGGAGCATGATTGAAAGATTACTCTTGTTTTCGAAAGAATTCAACGAAACGCAATCAGCGTGTGCGGGATACTTTAAGGATTCAGACCCAAAAAATACAAGTATCGATTTGGTCGATTCCTACAAGAATCGGTACAAAATGTGTAAAAAGAGTTGTGTATTTGAAGTCATTGGAAGGCCTCACGTTGACTTATTTGCACAGCCAGATTTCTTACCCCCTGGAGTCGACTTAAAAGTAGTATTGCATAGATCCACAGATGCGTTTGCAATCCACGCTCCACCTTCAAAACAGGCAGACGGAACAAATGTTCAATTACACTACAAACTCCAAATTTTGGAGGCCAAACTTCAGGTGACGAGACACAAGGTTCTTCCAGCTGCAGCAATTAACCACATTCGCCAATGGGAATCTGGGGATCTCGCAACCCTTTATTTAAACAAGGTCGATGTGAAGAGTTTCTCATTACCAACAAATACGTTGAATAGGATTGAAGAAGGTCTCTTCAAAAGCGGCCAATTACCTGATCGACTTGTGATTGCAATTGTTCCTAGTGCAAATTTAAATGGGTCAACAAACACGAACCCATTTGTGTTTGGAAATTTTGGTCTAAATTATATTAATGTTTCTGTAAACGGGGACTCAAATGAATCCTATCCATTGGATGTTAACTTTGAAGTGGATGACATTCGAGTTAAAGAAGCTCTAAACAATGTTTACAGAGCTCTTGGGATTGACAATAAGGATGCGAGCATTGACTATGCCGAATCAGACTTTATCAAGGATAAGACATTGTTTGTCTACCAACTATCACCAATGACCGATGCACGAAGCCCTCCTAGGTTTGGAAATCTAAAAATTGAACTTCGATTTAAAGAAGCAACAACGGAGCCGCTGACAATAATTTGCTACACGGAAACGCAAGCGATTCTAAACATTGATCGGAACAAGGCGGTGTTCTACACGGATTTCTCACAGCAAAAATCAGAATGAATACTGAGGAAATTTTAAATTATTTAAATGTAATTTGTAAGTCACATAATGCTAGATTTGATGTTATACCTTGTGATGCGCTTACAAATGTAAAATTTAATGACAGTTGTAGTAGGAAGCAATCTGTATGTCTTGTTGTAAATGCAAGTCCCAGCTATGTTCCTCCAGGTACTCACTGGGTGGCATTCTTTATTGGAAATTGTTCCAATGAAATTGAATTTTACGATTCTTATGGCTTGGGAATAAATTTTTATGGTAAATATTTTGTCGACTTTGTAAAAAAATCCAAATTAAGATTAAGAGAAAATAAAAAACAGCTTCAAAACTGGGGTTCAACTGTATGCGGTGCTTATGCAATTTATTTTATTTATAAAAGATTGAAATTATGCCCACCTATGTCAATATATTGTAATTTCTCAACTGATTACGTGTGGAATGATTCTCTTGTCTCAAAGTTCATTTCATCAAAACAATATTTATTAAAATCAACAAAATGTTGTAATAAAAGTGTACAGCAATGTGCAACATATTTTAAAAAGTAAACTCGCATACATATTACATTGATTTCCAATTCATTATAATTCGTTTCATTTTTCCATCGCCAGTCTGCTTTGTTAAAAGGTTTTTTCTTGTTTGCATACCTTGGCTTCCTGATTTTCTTATCCTGGTTGTAGGTCTGTAATTTCGATCAACCCTTAATCTTTTCCGTTTATTTTTTAAAACTAAAGCAGCAGGTCTTTTAACTCTACGACGCATAGAAATCGGCTCAACCTCTGGGGACCAATCTCGTGGTGGGGGAAGTGGTATCGGTTCAGTTTGCATTTGTTGATTGTCATACATTTCTTTCATTTTTCGTAATGAAGTAGCACGACTTTTGGGAGCCTGCATTATTGCTAAAGGTTGGTGATAATCTTCATCTGTAATTTCAGATATCATAACATTTGGGTGCATATTTTGGGGCAATACTAGAGCATTTTGTTCTTGTTCGCGCTGCCTTCGATTTTCTTCAACCAATTGGCGGATATATGCCCATCTTGCTCCTCTGTTTGGACGGTTTGAAATTAAATTATTTGAATCATCCCTCATACCCTCATATGTTATAGCGTTTGAAGGTTGATGATAAGCAATCGCGTCTTGCTCTGGAAAAGTAATGGCTCGTTCTGATGGAGCAGGTAATGGCGGTGCCATCAGATCCATTGATTGACTTGTCATGTCAGGCAATGCTGGTGGTGGTGGTGGTGGTGGCATCAATGCAAACGTTTCTTGTTGACCTTCGTCTGCTGACATAAGCTGAAACCTCTCATTATATTGACTTGGCGGAAGTGAAGGTAAATCTTGAGAATCCATATAAAATTCTGGCATTCTGTAAGGTTGTGGATTAACATAAAGAATTTTATCTCGGTAAAGTCTTCGAGGTAATGCAACAGACATTTCAGGCCTGGCATTATTAGAATGCTTCATTTCCGAATCACCTTGTAAAAATTTTTTATTACGCTTTTTTGAAGAATCATTTGTAAATGTTCTTTTCCTGCTCGCTTTTTGAACTTGTGGTTCCTTTAATTGACTTGTAAATGTTGGAATTGATTTTTGAACTTGTGGCAAAGATATGACACCACTGTTGTCTAAACTTTCAACAACGGGCAATGTGTGGAAAATATTCATATTGTTATTGCCGCTGCTGCTGTCGTTATTCCAAGAAGTACCTGGTATTTGTTCATATGGTAATGGTAAAGATGATGATGATGGCATTTGTGTTTGTTGAATTCTAACGGGAATGGAAGATTTATTTCTTGAAATAGCTGGAGACTGTTCGGGAGTTTTTACGTTTTGATTTCTATCCTTATTATTATTATTAAAGAAATAATAATCTTGCTCAGGGGGTCGACGTTGATTTGTTTGAAATTGCAGTTGCTCAGGATTAGCTCCTGCTACTTTAACAAGTATTGGCTGATTTTCTTCATAGTATTTTTTATTTCTGGCATCACGGAGAGCTTTTCCATAAAGAATTTGTTTTACTTCATCTGGTACATTTTTGTAGTTTAAAATTTTTGAGAATTCGTCTTTTGGATTTTGAATGTCATTAACTCTCATTTGTTTTTGTTTTTCAAGGAAAACCTGGTACATTGCTTCTGGTATTACTCGCATTCTTTTAGCCATTTTGTATTTAATCAATTATTTGCCACCGGAAATCAAATTCGTAACCAGGCTTGTTGCAAGTGATGCAAGTAATGGTATAAAAAATCCACTACCACGTTGGACAATTTTTCGCTTGACTTTTAAAGGTACGTTCTTGAGCGAAAGCTGATGCAGGTGTTTTTTGTATGGACGCAATTTCGATACTGCTACATCACCAATCGGTATGTTACCTATAAGGAGGTTCTTTGCACACTCGCAGAGAACTTTTATTTCCTTATTTTTAGCATTTTTCAATACATTTTTCAAGCCTTTTTTGCATTTACATTTATGCAGAAAAGCTGCATTGTCAATTAAACTCTTCATTTTAATGGAATTGAGATGTTACTACTTTGCAGTAAAATTGAGATGTTACTACTTTGCAGTAAAATTGTTGTATGAAATATAAATTCAAATGTTCAAATTATAAATAGCTTATTTGTTGTTTGAAAGTCAATCATGGAGGAGGCAAATATAAAACGATTGTACCTTAATCCAAAATTTAAAGGTAGTTTTGCAGGAATGAAAACTTTTATGCAGCATTACAAAAAAGGAAATTATGATCGGGTGTCAAAAGTTTTAGCAGGAATTCCTGCATATACAGAGAATAGACCCGCACTCCGTCGATTTAAAAGGCGTCGTGTAATTGTACACGGTATTGATGATCAGTGGGTTGTTGACCTAATTGACATTGGACGGTATTCAAAACAAAATAATAACCACAAGTTTTTATTAAGTGTTATGGATGCTTTTAGCAAATATGCTTTTGTGAAGCCAATAAAAAGTAAACACAGTGAGGTCGTAGCCAAAGCATTTGAAAGCATTTTAAAATCGTCGGGACGAACTCCTAAGAAAATTCAATGTGATAAAGGAAATGAACTGAAAGGAGCGTTCAAACAATTATGTGACGAAAAAGGAATAAGCATATTCCATGTAGAATCAGAATTAAAAACGTGTCTAATTGAACGTTTTAACAAGACCATTATGGAAAGAATCAGCCGATATGTTCAACACAAAAATAGTTTAAAATTTGTACACGTATTACCATTGCTTGTACGTAATTATAATCACACAAAACATTCCAGCACATTATTTGCTCCGGTGAACGTTGATAAAACTAATGAAATGCAAGTATGGATGAACTTGTACGGTCACGAAGAGCTTAAAAGTACATCAAAACCTAAATTTAAAATTGGTGATTATGTAAAAATTTCAATAAACAAAAACACATTTGAGAAAGGCTATTCAAAGCGGTTTAAGAGCGAACTATTTACAGTAAATAGAATTGGTGATTCAAATCCTAGAATGTATTATCTTACTGACCCCATAGATAACAAACCAATGAGTGGAGGATTTTATGCCCAAGAATTGGTCAAAGTCAACAAAAATGGGTGACTTGAAATCCAGCGGGTGGGTATAAAAGCAGAATAAAATAAAGATACAAAACCATTCGTATTCCGTATTCACTGTAGTAAATGACTTGTTCATAAAACACAAAAGCGGTAAGTAAAATTCTTTCAAATAAATTTGGTTCTTGAATCACAATGGAGCATAGCATTTGTTGGATCTGGAGCGCAATAAATACAACAATGACTTTAATAAAAGGATTTCGTTTTTTTAAAGGTCACACCCATTTTTGGAGGCATACCCATCGTAGCAACATGGAGCAGAGATCGGTTATTGATTTTACTGGACGCCCTGTGTTAAGCGTTATTCCTGACGATATCCACGATGGGCCGACTCATCCTCAGCTCGAAAATCCATCCAACACCCCGAACACAGCAGCAGCAGCTGTCACTCCACAACCGACTGTAGAAAATGAAATGGGTTTCGGCAACCGTCCATACTTTCAGGCCAGGGCTAGACGAGGAGATCCATCACGGCCAACTATAAGTTACTCGAGATGTGGAACTCAGAATCAAGTCTTTATGAATATTCGCCGGCGAACTCTTGGTGGAAGTCCAATGAGACTAAATTTTCGGTATGAATTTACACCCGAGGTCATTAGTGCTATGGTGCACTATTTCATCGTATGTGGTCTTGATGACACACAGCTCTACATGACGTTGCAGGCTTGTATCCATAAACTTGGAGAAAATCGATTACTCAGTCAAATTGGACCCCCTTTGATTCAACGACCACGACCAATACCACCACCATCTGAATTCTAATCATAAATTTGCTATATTTATCTAATTTTTGTTTTATTATTATTATTATCATTATAAAATGTTTGTGCTTGTCAACATGTTTTGAACCTTATTGATAAAATTTGAAAACAAAAACAAAAAAAAAAACACATTTTGAAAACAAAAAACAAAAAACACATAATAATCATGCTTCAAACAAGATAACATTATACTCGTGGGTATAAAAACAGGTTGTAAAGAATAAAGAATTATTAGTTGAATTTCCGACAGCGTTGAAAATTGTTGAAGAAAAATTTGCTTAATTGCATTTCGGGCCTAAGTGATATAATCACTCTGATCATCAAAATGGAAGTAACTATAAATTCTGAGCAGCATGTAATTCCTGGTGTTTCTTCATCATCCGCAGCAGCAGCCAATTTTGATTCAATTATTAACGGTAAGTTTATCATTTAAATTTAAATTTCATTTTACAATTTTTTTTTAAAATCACAAGATTACAAAATTCAAGGTTGACTGTGTGAAGGGTGCGCGCGCGCTTTTATTTTATTTCTTATTCTTTCTTGAACTGCAGACGGTTTGGTTGTTTATAGGAGAGGGACTGCAGAACAAAACCCAAACCTTACCCATGAAACACAGTCTTCCTTCAAACGCACGGACAAAATCAATTTGCATAAAATTTTAAAGTCATTTCTTTATTTCTTTTTAGCAGTTGCGATGAATCAAGCTGGTGTAACATCTTTTGATAGTGGCGACCGTTGTGGACCATGGGATTGGAGTATACCACCAACGACCGGCGGCGATGCTGATGAAGACGATGATGATGATGATGATGATGAGGACGATGATGGTGAGGATGCTGACCTTGAATCTTCATCGGATGGCCATAACGATTCAACTTATGGAGGTGCGGATAGCAGCGATATGGTTCAGGATGAACAACGGATTCTGGCAAATGGTGAGGACAAGAAAAGGAAAAAGACTCTAAAGAAAAAGATGGTAATTCGAAAAAAGATGGCGCCGATCAAGAAGACAATTGCGAAGCCGCCCGCAAATTCCGTAAAACTAAGTATACCCCAAAAGGTTCGTAATGCTTGTCTGTCCAATTTTGGCAAAAAACAGTTGAAGCGTTTGACGCCAGGTTTGCCCTCAACCTCCAAAGGGCCAGCAAAAACGTTACCCGCTAACAAAAAGACTGGTAAAGCCAAGGTATTTCCAGTTTTCATTGAACCCATGGATTCTTTCTGCTCCCTTTGCAAGTGTGCGCGAGATGAAGAAAAGGAAAGATTTTATCGAAACAGAACAACTTTTGTATCATTCAGTCCCACCTGCGAAAAGTGTTTGAATCAGCAGGTTACATTGATTCAGAATGGTAATAAAATTGTCATGAGTTTGATTGATTTGGAGTACATTTCAGGATACTACAAAAACTACTACAATTTTAATTCCAAGTAAATTGGTTGATAGACAAACTGTACTATAGTGTAAATATAATAAATTAAAGTTTGAGTATTGACAACTTGTAAATAAATTTGAATTGTTAGTCCCTGTTTGACATTCATAATGGAAGCACCAATCATTGATTGCTCACTCTCAGCACCTTTCAATATGGTCATATCTGGCCCAACACTAAGTGGCAAATCTGAATTAATTAGAGAAATTCTGGCAAGGAGAAACGAAATCATTATTCCTAACCCTAGGTTCATTGTCTGGTGCTATGGGATAAATCAACCTCATGTTTTTGAAAAAATGAAACAAGACTTTGACAAAATACAATTTCATGAAGGTATACCAACAGAGTTTGGAGATGATTTTTTAAATCCATACCTCTATGTTTTGGATGATTTAATGATTGAGGCATCAAAATCAAAAGATGTTTTGCAAGCATTTGTTCGCGGTTCTCACCATCGCAATTGCAGTATAATTTTTACCACTCAAAATTTTTTTCATGAAGGATTAAGACCGCTGACTATAAACGCAAAATATCTGTGCATTTTCAAGAATCCTCGCGAAACCCAAGTCGTTGCTCGCATTGGAAGTCAGATGAACTGTGGGAAAAAATACCAACTGATGGAGGATGCATACAAGGAATGTATACAAAAGAGACATGGTTATTTATTTGTAGACTTGAGTCAACAACAAGATGATAATTATCGTTTACGAAGTAGTGTTTTTCCTGATGAAAATTGTATTTTATTTACAAAGAAATAAAAGCTTCAATATATACATATATTCAATATCATACATTTTTATTAAATTTTATACATATTTACACAAATGCATATGAATAGCATTATATACATACATGTTTAATCATCGTCATCTGTAAATATAGACTCTTGAATAGGACAATCACTACTACTAGAAGAATCACTTTCTTCCCCACTACCATCAACATTTACTCCATCTTCCTCTGCTAGCTCAAGAAATTCATCCAAATTAGACATTCTTTCAATATCTTTATGACCAAATGCCAAGCTATTATTAAAATCAACATGATACCTCTTAGTATCAAAAGCAGTAAGCCCACGTTTCTTTTCTTGAGCTGTATAAAGTTGATGACGCTTAGAAATTATTTTGTAATGTTGTACTTTTGTTTGAATATCGGCACCAGAAACTGATTTCAATACACGGTCATAATGTGAAAAGTTTATCTTATTTTTAACAAATAGTTTTGCTATACCTTTTGCTTTCTTATCGATAAGGTTTGCTGGATCTGTACATTCATAGGCATACATTTTGGCTTTCAAAAATCTCATTCTTGTTATTGGAAAACCTTTTGTGACGTCCTTCATCACACCTCGAACCTTTTTATTAGTTACATCAAACAAATGACCAAAATTCTCATTGTTTACATCATAGTCACTCATGTCAAATAAATGTTTGTTATCAAACATGTCCTTATAAGGATTTAAATTATGATTAGGACTTGAAACTAGAATTAATACCGAGTCCGTATCAGTTCCAAGTAACTTTACAGTACAATTATTATCACTCGAGTACATTTTTTGAAGATAATTGTAATAAAACTCATACATGACAGTTTTGCTAATATCTAAACATGTAATACCAGTGTAGATTGGCTTTGTAATGTGAACAACTGTCTTTGCCATTGAAAGAAACATTATTTTATCATTGACAAAACAAACATCTTTTAGGGTCGGCTTTTTCGCGAAAGAAAGAATCCTATTTCTATTACAATCGCCCCAAGCGGTCGAAATCACACTTGACGGAGTTATAACATGAATTGTCTTTCTATTTCTTACTTGCTCAAAGCTTTTCCCGAATACGCTATTTACATTATACTTCCAAAAGTCCTTTTCGAACTCTGATCGTGCTAATTTTCGCTGTTCTGTACATAATTCAATATATTGGTTCAACCATGGTGATTGATCAAATTGTAAAATTCTATATACCTTATCCAATTTCATTCCTAATTCAAGGTACTTTTTAAGAGCAACGTAATGTACAACATATTTTTCCTTTTTATTCAAATCACAAATAAGTTTTTCACTCTTCAATGCTGAATTTTCCAAATTTAAATGTTGTTGCAAGTTTCTTTGATATCTCGAAATTTCATTAGAATCTACCGCGCGCCTGATTGGTGCTAAAGGATAATCGTTAAATTTATCATGATCATTTCTATCAACTGATAAATCAACTTCCAAAAAGTAACCTGTTAATGCGTCGTTGGGATGATTTAAAATATTTTGTTCATTGGAAAAAAATTGCAATTCTGAATCTTTAAGCCAGCAGAATCCTCCTGTCGGAAGATGAGCATCCATAGCTTTTGCATAAAGTGCATTTGCATCAAAATACATAATAAATGAGCAATCTTTTGATGGATCATAGTTTGGCACGTATCTGTTATTTGCATCTGCACATCTGACAGAGCCTGTAGCGGCAAATCCACCGCGTACAGCTGCCTCTAAAAATACGAGAACCTCTCCATCTTTGATATAATCTAAAACTACCTTACTGACTTGCAAAGCTGCTTGCCATGATATCATCGGGAGTGAAAGAAATCGAGCAGGATCTAGTCTGAATTTTTCTAGGAAAAGTTTTCTAAAATTTTGGAATATGTCAGCAAGAAGGCAGACATCTAAAAGGCAATATAAATTCATGTATTCACCTAAATTATGAATACCAAATGCCTCCCACACTTTAAGTGCATGTTCATATTGTTCCACTGAAACAGTTTTGTCACTAATTTTTGAAAAAAATTCTTGCCTAGATGGTAAATGATTCAATTGTAAATCCTGAAATTTTTTAATGAATTCGTACGGAAAGTAACCTTTTTTATGAAGTAAGGCTAAATTCTCATCGGAACAATTATATTTCTCTTTAAATACTTTGTTCGTAATTGCGTACTTTTCCGGCCCATCCATTCCTAACTGGCTTGCCAATTTATCAAGCGATGAATTTAAGAATCTTAGAGAATCGATAAAAACCATGTTATTATTTAACTCTACAGATAAAAACTTTTCTGTACTCAATGGTGTTACTGTAACACTTTTGATTAACTCATGGTCAAGATTCTGAATGATTGGGTGACTATCGTATCCACAAAAATTGTGGATGACGATTGGCACCTGATTGCAATATTTTGCTCGTATATTGCATTTGGAATGTGCATGCCCTAACGTTTGAAATGTGTATGAATCATGGTGGACTACGGGTGTTTTTGCCCGTGAACTATCATACCACTCCAAGTCTCTTAAAAACTTGTAATCGCTACCGCCACAGAAATAACAGGGTAAAAGCTCTTCATATGTATCTGGAATCTCTGTGTGTATCCCATTTGCAGCTATCCTAAAGCTCTCTGCCCTTGTATGCCTTTGTTCAATCTCCTCAACACATGTATCAACAAATGGAATAATGTCTTTGAAAAATGAATCCATTAAGTTTTCATCCTCAGACTGGATATGATACGTACTTTGATGCTTGACTGTACCGTCCTGTTCAACGCAAATATACGAATAACTAATTGGAATATGATCCTCAAGATATTCCATATTACCCTTTGACTTTCCAATATCAAATTGATGCTGGTGCGGATGATTAATTTTCTTGTAAGTAGCAATCCTGGAATCAACCCTAGGCACAATGCGACTTTCAAAATCGCAATATATTGTGAGCGGTGCTGGAACCATGCCTTCATAATTTTGGAATTGAATTTTTTTCCATGGCTCTGTCTTAAAAACAGTTTTTTGCGCACCTGTAGCTGCACAGCGTGAAATGTGATCTTCTAGTCTACCTAAACTTCCAAACTTTTGCAAACAATACCGACATACGTGTTTTTTGTTTCTATCTTTGTCTCGTATTAAAGATTCTAAATCAGTACATAACACAAAATGATAAAACTCATCTGAATCTATTTGATATTCCTCAATTTCTTCATTGGTCAACTCCTGTATGATAAGAATTAAATCTATAGGAATTCGTTCTACATGACGAGGGGGATTTCCATTTGTGTTACTACTACTACTACTACCCTGTTGTTGCTGTTCCTGCTGTTTGCATTGTTTAGAAATATAAAGTGGAAATAAGTTTTCCAATATAAGTTGATCACAAAGTTCCCTACGAGCTCTGGAAGGATTGGATGCAGTCAATCTATCTCGAAGTAATGCAAATTGACGCTCCACGTATTCATCATCAATTCTAGTATCTCTAAAACCAAAAATGTTAATTTCGTATTTAGGATTTTGACGTTCAAACTTGGGCATTTGCTCGATATTCATAGGCATGGTAATCCCTGACAAATTAAA
>JAQGAK010003553.1:0-14773 GCA_034696945.1 Lipothrix lubbocki
TTTTTTACCCGGTAACTCGAAAGCTACGGCGAAAAGAAAAATACCGCCATGGAGGTTATTTTATGGGGTTTCAGAATCACCCCCCAGGACAAGGTCTGTGAGTTACGGATTGTTGAGAAAAAAATAAAATGTCTTCAAAATTTTGAATTTTCCCGGCAAAAACGGGTCAAAATTTTGAAAATGCTAATTTTGGTCAAAAATTTGTTCTTACGATTTCGGGACCTTTCCAATGATGTATTGGGGGTCTTTCTACGTCCACTACAACAGATTTTGGAGAAACGCTGGTTTTTTATAGGAGAAGGTAGAAATAAATGATTTTGCTTTTTTTAAATAATTACCATTAAAAGAATACAAGAATTTTAAAATATAGTAAAAATACAAGAAATTTTAAAAAGATTTTTTTAAAAATACAAGAATTTAAGAAAAATACAAGAAATTTTAAAAAGATTTTTTTAAAAATACAAGAATTAAAAAAAAAATTAAAAAAATACAAGAATTAAAAAAATAAATTTAAAAAAATACAAGAATTTAAAAAAAAACACAAGAATTAAAAAATAAATTAAAATAATACAAAAACTAAATTCATTGTTTAAATTTTTGTATCGTTTAATTTTTTTTTAAATACAGAAGTTTAAAAAATAAATTTAAAAAATACAAGAATTCAATTAATTTTTTAAATTCTTGTATTTGTTTATTAAATTCTTGTATTTTTTATATTTTTTTTAAATACAGGAATTAAAAAAATAAGTTTAAAAATACAAGAATATTTAGCAAAGCAAAAGACGCTTGAAATGCTTTGAATTGGAAAGTGCTAAAAATGGGGAAATAATTTGGAAATAAATATTGTCACCTAAAATCCAGACTAATAATGTTGTGGCTGGATTTATTCCTCGTATAGCTTTAAATGATTGGAGTGGATTTTTATGTTGTATGTACATATTATTAGAAGAAGTAAGGACTTTGAGCGAGTGGATTGTGTGTGGAAGGACATATCTGACCCTCCTAGGATGATCTACCTTCCTCCTGAGTCTCCTGGCCTCTTTTAACTTCCTCTGATCCATTAATCAGCCTTGATGACAGTTCTGCCTTGTAAAGAGTCATTGAAGCTGAAAAAGCTGTGGCGAGACTCACACAAAGTCTTTTGTGGATTCACTCAACCGCACCATCAATGCACACTTCACAGGAATCCCTTCTTCTTTCACAAAATCATAATAAGTGACTATACAAAAAGAAGTGTTTGACAACATTTCACAAAGCGTCTTAAGTGTCAATAGGTATACTAATAATAATAGAATTTTCCATCATTTCCAAAAGGCTATTCAACTATATATTGACTATACCGAGGACTTTCTCTCAAAAGTCGATTTTTTGCCGGGGAGAATTTACAAATTCCTGGGATTTTCCAATCCGACTCTGAATTTCCGTCCAATAAATGCATTAAAATACATTGGAAAATCACATGGAAAATTCAAAATAACAATCACATAAATTTAACAAAATTCCGGAAAAAAATCATTCTAAACAAATTCAGAAACAAAATTCCAAACAAATTCATAAAAAATAATCTCGAACAAAAAATAATACAAATACACAAACGACTCCAGAAATTAAATACAAAAAATATGTAAGAAACCAAAAATAAATGAATGGAAAATTCACCGGAAAAAATAAATCCATATAAATAACTTACAGACTTATATATATATGCTAAGGACTATACTAACTATAAGGAGCGTGTCATTGAGGGAAGCCACCCTGAAGCATTTATTGACATTTGGGACTTGAACCTCCTTGTATTTAATAACAATAATAGTCAATTGTGAAATGTGGCTCACGATGATGATGAGAGGGATTATTATTCCCAATCCGCCTGTCTTTTAATATTATGTACATATACCGTCGGTCAGGTGTAATAACAAAGGAAAAGGTGCTGAGCACGTTTTCCTACCTGTCAACACTTATTTATTATTGTTTATTCCTATGTAAACACACGGATATATCGTATTAATGGAGAATGTTATTTTACACACAGAATCCCCGTCCCAAGACAAATCTTTTAAAAAGAATTTAAAATCATATGATTTTTATTGCATTTTCTTCTCTTTTCTTCTGCATTCCGTTTGCTTTGCTTTGATGCTTTGCTTATGGGTTTGCTTGGCCTTTGGGTTTACTTGGCTTTTGGATTTGCTTGGCTTTTGAGTTTCCTTTGCTTTTGGGTTTGAACCATCCATGAACAAAAAACTTGAAAAGAATCATAATTTCTTCATCTTGCATATATTCGTGTTTTCCCTTATTTTCTGCATACTCGTCTTCTTGTGTACAATATATGGCATACCTTAATATCCTCCACATTGCACATTCGTGCTCTAAAAATCTGGAATTTTACAAACGATTCTTTATAAGGCAAGCCAGTAATTTGTATATTGTATAATTAAATGGATGGGAAAAAATGATTAGAAAAAATTGAAATTGTGGGTAATTCACTTGCATAATGTAATGAGGACAGTTCAAGTAAAGCGTGGTTTTCCAGCACACGAATTAATTTCGCAAGGGCAGGTGGTCAGAGATTATTACATGGAATAGCTCGCCACATATTCATATACAGATCCTGTATTTGACGTTGTTGTTGGAAGTTGGAACAACTTATGATGATCGAGTTCCTCATGGTGCGTTTTTACTCTTCGGACCACGTAGGCGCGATGCAGTACATATTAATGGGGGGAAAATGGGGGAGGGGGGAAGTAAGACGGGAAAAATGGGATTTTTCTCCTCGGAATAATTTTCTTTTCTTCTTCAGCTTGAGTAACAAGGAGCTCTTGAGCAGGATTTTCTCATTCCGTATATACGTACATTACATATGGACGGAGGACGTGTGCGTGCAGAGGCCAAAATTTGAAGCGTCCGGACGGCAAGTGCCCACACTCACGTAGAGCGTCTTACGCCGCTGATTTCCTATTTATGCATGAGCTCCAACAAATCCACCTGACCTTTCATTTCATGTCTTCTCCCAAAAGGCCCGTTCAGCTCCGACGTCCTACACACAAAATTCTAATTTTAGCATATTCCATGTAAACAAAAATATTTAAAGTGTTTTATATACTATTTTACTATATGTAGTAGGTATTTGTATTTACTGTGTACACTATAATATAAACTGCTGCATCATCAAATTTACACGAATTTACGCAAACTTCCGACATGACCAACCCCTCCCTCCGCACTGGTCCGCTTCCTCTCTACAGAACAGACAGTCAGACTTAACTGCCATAAAGGTCCCATACTTGGGGTCCTCGCAACATTTTACAAATTGCGTATGCTCTTATTATACTTATGTTTCCCACATTTTCACCATTATCAAGATCAAGCATTTTAATATCTACTATGCATATATACACATACATGATATACACCATAATTATTTATATAAATACATTCAACTCTATACACTATTAAACGTTTATAAATGCATATGTTTATTAATGCATATATTACGTAATGCTATATACATATAACATAATGATATATATATGCATATAACATAATACCATATACAACATAATGCCGTATTTAACATAATCGTATTTAACATAATACTTATAACTTAATATAGGAATTTACGAATTCCATAAAGCAAAAATAATTCATCCCAGAAAATTACCTTGGGAACGACGACGTCGCGCGGAGGTTCAAGACCAAGGGAGATGCAAGTATAGTCTCTCAGTTGAATCTAATTGAGAGACGCACGGACGGAATTGACCAAGGAGCTGAACATTCTTGCATTCTTCCTCTATATAATATATAAATAGGTTTTTATAATAATTTAAATAATACCAAACTGCATAATATACACTTATATTAATATTACGTACTTACCATTTTCCACTGAATTACCCCACCCTTTCATCCAAGCTTTGGGTTTCATGACGCGGTGAAGGTCACAGGTCAAAAATGTAAACTGATGTGTTATGTTGGGGACAATTTTGCTAAATTTAATTAACTAATTTAATTTTAATAGTCCCTCTATATGATTTGAATTATTCCGCAGGTCAAAGATTTCGGAGAGGTGCCCTATATGGGAAGAAAATATTTTATTTAAAATGTCAAGAAAATCAATAAACTACTAATAATAAAGCATTTGGAATAATTATAAATTAAATAATTAATTATCAGAGAAATCATTAATTAATCATAGAAATTCAATTGTGTTTGATCCATTTTACTGACACTGATGATGACATCAAGAAACAAAATGTGAATGAATTTAAATAAATAAATAAAACCGAGTAGACCTGAAATTCATTGAAATAAATATAAAATAATCATTTGAATGAGATTTCCATCATGTGAGGGAGCGGAGATGATTAGAAAGAAGGGAATTCAATGGATCTATGGTCTGGCTTGTTGCTTATACGAAAAAAGTAACCAAAAAAGTAATCGCTTGTCCATGGAATGCAGTTGTTGGTTTTTTCCCCCTTTCTTCTCATCTCTGCATCGGTAGCTGAAATTGTTATTGTATTGTTGTTAAAAATACTTACATATATATTGTTGGACTCTGGACGGATTGTGATTGTTGTTGATGTTGGTGCATATTATGCTGCATGGTGTAGTGGTGGTGATGATGAGAGGATGGACCATTCACACAGGATATGACCTCACGCATGAGTTTATGTAAAATGTCGACTCGACAGTGTTACAGAACCAAGAGCGGATATGTCACAACGACTCAACCATTTTCATTTCCCCCGCTTCAAATTCTCCTTTTCACTCGTCAAACTTTAAACTATGCACACACAAACAACCCAAGATTTAGAAAAAATCTTCTGTATCATCACATAATATCATATATGTATATATACATATATATGTATTTAATAAAAAAAGAGTAGATTTTTTTAAAATTAAATAGATTTTTAAGGAAATGATCCTCTCTCCATATAGATTTGATCATAAACACGGTATGCATACTTAATAAATCCCTAATTAACTCTCCATAGTTTAACAACCTCTCTCTCTCTCTCGTTTTAAATTTTCCCGCAGGAAAACGCATAATATGGAAAATAAGAAAAAACTGATGATGTAAAAATTGCAACTATAATTTTATTAAATTCCAGGCACGTCGAGCGAACTAACAACGCGTAAACGAATTTGCACAGAACTTATGAGGAAACCAACCCGCAGGAAACTCAAGTTTAAGTTCAATGTTAATGGATTTTATTCTTTTCTACATTACATACAAATGTAAATTCATCCTTTTTATTATTTTCCCTCTAAATTCCTCCGTGGAACTATTTTCTGCATTAAATATTATTCCTGTAAATCTGCAAATCCAATATCTTCATCGCGGAGCGACCCTGCTCCCAAAGCTTTCAAAGAAAATGGCGCAGACATGGCGGCGTAACAGTGATTTTTCGATAAAAATAATTTGCGTCAATTGATTTTTGCCAATCTTGAACCCATCTTACAGCATTTTATCATCATTATTTACAGCTAATAGGAAAACTGTTTTAAATACAAAATAATAATGCACTTTTATTTTTGTAAATGCGGAAATTATTATAATTATATTGTACGAAAAGACAAAAATTCAAGGGGGGAAATTGACTATGAAGTAAAATAGAAAATTGCTGCTGCCGAGAACCGTTGAGAGACGATGGAGTCGTGCTGAAAATAAATTTAAAACATACATAGCATATCATATAAACAACATTTGTTATTTAAAAAAATCCGTATTTCCACGGGGTATGTGTAGGCCTTTTGTAATATGTAAGAAGGAAAGTATGAAAGTTACACACACACACACATCTAAATAAAATGGTTGGATATACTTAGGAAGGATTAAATAAATTGCATTTATGGTGAGAAGAATAATAGAATAGAATGGGAGCCGATAGAGCATGAAGACAGGAAGAAGGGATAATTTGCTCATGTATTCATGACTTGGTGGATGACGACGACGTTCTCTATTTTACTTTTATTATTTATGCACACACGGCCATAGTAGTTCCTCCACATGGGCCTCATCTCTATTTCTATATTTACCCATCATATTACTTACTATTATTATCATCCCTACAAAAAACTATAAACATTGCTATTCCTCAACATTATTTACATTTGATTTTCCTCCTCTGATTTTGGGATAATTACATAAAAATATACCTTACATATGTACATATATAACATTGTGGGGCAGGAAATACTTGGTGAATTACTGAAGGTGAAGGTTTACCTGTCCAGCAGATAATGCTTAACAATGGCCCCGACCAAATGTATTTGTTTTACTGTACAAATTTGTATATATTTTAAATGTTTGTTGATTTTAAATGGATTTTTTTAATGTTGTATAGTTGCCTAAATGAAACAAAATGTGAATTTGATGCCAAATTGGTTTTAAATTGTGAATAAAATAAGAAAACTAATTAATATTTGTTTTATTATTTATAATAATTATAGCATATATAATTTAGTTTCCATGTTAACAAATCAAATTGGTCTGCGAACTTCAGGTGGATCACTGAGATATCACAATTTGTTTCAGAATATTCCCCGATGTTTACACAATATTTTTGAATTAATATTTAAGAAAGCTTTCATAAATTTTCAGAATTCCCTCAAATTGAGATTAAATTAAATTAAAAATACCATAAAATACTGGAAAATTCTTGAGAAAAAAACACACATGTGCAGAGGGTGCTGACTAAATTGATTTACGACCTACAAGCTGCTAAGTCAAGTGCACTGAGAAACCTGCCTCCCACGGAGTAACACAAGTAGTTATTAAATGGTGGTGGTAGTGGTGGTTGTGAGCTTAAAGAAGAGTAATAATAAAGTTTATATGTATATACCTTTTATATTCTTTATATATATTTTATATAATATTCAAAACGCTAGCTCGTGGTGAACACGAGACTTTCATTATTAAAATCCAAAGCTATTCTCCCCGGCTTTCAAGTATCTGTACATATAACTATAATAGTAAATTGTCCATACGGAATCTCCGTAATCTCAAGACCAGATCAGTTGACTTAGTGTTATGTGTGAGGGTATAAAAAATGATTATTTACTGCTCTCGAGGAACAAGGAGGTCCTCCTCGGATGCTGAGAAATGTCCAGAAATGCTCTCACGTTAGCTCCATTTATCAACAGAATGTAATTCATATTTACATAAAGAAACGACTCTTGAGGAGGCACTTGTGCTGGAAAGTTTTGCCGTACGGAGGCCAAACTTTTGACACAATTCCCCTCTTGGGTCCCATTCAAGTGTTTTTAGCTCTGACCAGAAGCTCCTGCTCATTTTTAAACCAACAAAAGCTGGGAAATTAATTAACTCCTGGACAACCCTCTTTTCTTAATTTTTTTTAAAGATTTTTTTCCTTCCCTCAAGTCCTATGTACACAGAATAGAGACCAGGCACTTATTGTAATCTCTACCGATATACGTTTAAGGGCCTCTTAATAGTATGCATACATGTACATTCATTATATTATATTGCAATACATTGTGTGTATTATACATATACTGTATCACACAAGATCACATTGTTGAACTCTACAGAAATAAAAATCTATTACGTACGAAGCTTTATTATTATGCTCTTGACGCCCAGAACTTAAATAATACAGAGTACTCCTTATAGTACATATAATATAATATATAATATAAATTGTATGTTTTTCTATATCGTGTGGGAGATAAGTTGATAGTAAAATATAAATAAAACAAATGGGTTTGTGGATATTGCTTGGGCACCCTCCACGGGCCTCGCACGGGCCATTATTCCTTTGTCTATACAGTCAAAACCATTGAAGCCCTCCTTTTCTTCTTCCTCGTCTCATTCCTTTCCAGAGGAATTCTCTCAACTGTCCCGTTTTTCATCTTCGCTCCTGCCTCCTGTCTTCCTCCGCATAAATCCCCCGGTTTTCTCCCTACGACTCACCTCCAATCTTCATTCATGAATTATTATGCCACTGTCCACACTTTATGAATTAAGAATATTATTTTAAGAATTATTCTTTCTATGCACACATTTCTTGTTTTAGCCAATGTTGCATGTCCACACACAAGCTTTCTCACACCTTTTGACAAGTTTTTTATTTCAAAACAATTTTCAAACAAGGCCCAAGCTTATTTGACCTACAAATTCAAACAGGATTTTATGCCCATTTGGTTTTAGATTTTGTTTTTTATATGTACAAATTCTTGGATCATCGCAAGACTAACTACAGCAACTGCAAAGCATTTGTCAAGAATCCACGTAAACCTAATTAAATCATGGATTATTTGTCAAGAATGTTTTCATTAATCAAGAACGAACGTTAGAGGTTCAATTACCTTAAATACAATTATTATGGTTAATTTCAGCAGTAGACATCTTATAAATTGTCTTTAATCTTATTATTAATACATCGTGTATTAAATTATTTATCTTCAGTTGCAGTAATTATTCAAGATTTTTAAGTTTGGGAGCTCAGGACTGGACCGACCCCTTGGACTTCTTGGGTTGGAATCGAAAGGTCAATTAATTTGAAGGGCGCGCCAACAAGTCTACGAGTGTTCAATTTAAATTTGAAAGAATAAATTCCTTGATCAACCGCAGAAGCTTCACCCTTCGTCAGCTGACGCAAGCAATAACAAATTAACTGATTAAAGATAAAAATCGTTTTAAAGAGGATTCAGCTCCAAAAATTCCACAGTAGGAATCCAGGACACGCGGAGGAATGTGAAAGAAAAACTATTATTAAAATAAAAATTAATTGGGTCAGGCGAAGCATCAGCAGCGGAATGTAAGGATTCTTTGTATAATTATTACTAAATTTGGATGTTATTAAATATTGGTAAATTAATATTCTTTTACAATGTCAACATTGTTGAACAGGTAAAAATAATAAATTAATCTTGATTTTTTACTCTCTTTCTTTCAAGGAAAACCTATATAGGGATCTGGTTGGAATTTAAAACGGATTCAGAGTGGCAGGCATATGCGGGTATAATTTTAATTAATAATATTTAAATTAATAATAAAATCGAGAAAATTATGTAGCTACTTATTTATTTTAATTAAAATATGTGACAAATATACATAGATTTAAGCATCTATATCAAAGAATAGGAGATGTCAAAGTGTGTGAATTTCAAAAGAGGAAAGAATATTTTAAGCGGAAAAATATACTTAAACAATTAATATCGGAATTTGTTGATTTTCCAGGATCAGGCCTGCAAAACGAAAAAAAGATTGGTGGATCTTTAAAAATATGTAAAATAGTTTTCATCAGATGTCTGAAAGGCGATCGAAACTGAAGATACTGGGTACAAATTATTGTTGGTGTTGTTGCTGGAGCTGGCGGAAAGGGATAATTCACGAGTCTGTGGTGGTATCCTGAATTGTGACTCGTCTTGGAGGATGGAGCATATTTATGTAATAATAATAGCAAAGTATACAGAATATATACTAGAAGCTGTTGCTGGTGGTGGTGAGTAGACAGAAAATATTTATAAATGATGGTCAGATTATATTGATAGAGAGGCGGGTTCTTTTTCCATTTGTGGGCAACGAAGGACAGCTCTGTGTGAATGAGCCTTCCAACAATGCATCTGTGCAATAAAAGGCTCAAAACTATTACAACCATTATTTCTCCTGATCTCAATCTCTATTTATTTTTACGGCTCGTCCCTACCTTCCTCCGTCTCCCATTCCTCTCCTCTATACCAACAATCTTCATTCCACTTTCGGTCCAACAATCTTCATTCCATTTTCCGTCAACAAACATATCCTTTCTTATGCAAAACGACTACTATCCTCATTCCTTTCCGAGTCTCCCGTACTTTCAATCAAGTCACAGACGGAAGTATAATAAGCGGGGTCCATATTTTGAGAGGTCATGTCATCGACATTCTTCGAATTCTTCTTGGTCATTCTACCAGAATCGTTTAGTGGACGGATTGAGATTCTCTGTAATTGTTAGGCTCTTTAGTGGAAATACGATCTAACTAATTTATTTAGAATGAAGTGACCATGAAAAAATAATATTATAATGAACTTAAGTAATTTTCAGCTATCGAAACAGAGTGCCACTCGATGTTAATCGAGAAAAATGAAGACAATTACATTGTCGTAGAAGATTTGGAATCTCAGAGAATACCCGTGAGGATATGCCATGAATATTATTGGAAGTTGGATAAGTGCTTGGGACCAAAAAAGGACTGATGATTTTGGAACATTTACACGAAAAGACACTACTGCTAGAGCGTCCTTGCCTTGTACAGTTTGAGTTATCCCTATTATTATTGTTATTGTTATTATTACCATTACTAATAATCCCTTGCCGCTGCTTAATTTAACTTCTCTTCCTTTAATTTCCTCGTATTAGTTTCTCACCTGCACCAAGGACTGAATTGTACGCAAAAAGGATTCCTTTCGTGATGTTGAATAGAGACTGGACCCTGTTTTATCAGTTTTATTATATAAGTTGTTAGAGTTTGGTCCTAAATTTTTCAAGATTTATTGGCCACGCTCAACAAATTATTCAATTATCAAATCAACAAATTATTCAAGTGCGAACATTAAAAAATTGACCAATATCAAGCATATTTAAGGACCAATGTTAAAAGGAGGACTTTCGTGATCCAAAATAGAAATCCAATTTGAAGATTATAAGCTATAAATATGAATTTATTGAGTTGAGGGAATGTTATAAAAAACTAATTAAGGATCTAAAAATGTGAGATTAATACGGTAAACGAAAGGAATAATTAATAAGGAGCATTGACTGGATATATTGTGTTTGCAGCGGGTGAATAAAAAGTGAAGGGTTGGAGAAGCGGTTCGAAGATGGAATATGAATATATATGTAATTCTATGTACATATTATGTATATAGGTATAAAGTTCGTAATATAAAAATAGGTTGATTTTCCATGTGAGCAGTTCTGTGGCAGGGAGATGGAGACGAGAGTTGAGAACTGACAAGTGAGAGACAGGAAATTGTTCTCTAAAGTGACTTGTCATGCATGGAATAGCCCAGTCAATGAGCTACGGAATACTTTTTACCATTTTATTTTCTGACGACGACGACTCTCCTCTCGCACTTCGCTCTCGTATTTATTATGCAGCAATAAGAGGACATTATTGTGTATGAGGAATAGAATAATAACATGCTATATACAGCATTTAATGTGAAACATGACATTGTTGTAGAATAAAGCAGAGGAGTCAGGGAGAAATATGAGGTCCTGAACCTGAACTCACCGTCCAAACAGAGTTCATCAGCGGCTTCAGCTCCGTCCACCTATCGCGTTTTTATTGGTAAAGTTTACAATCTTATTAAATTTTTTTTAATTTTTTAAAAAATTTATTTAAAATTTAATTTAAAAACATTATTTTAATTTTGTAAGATTTATTTTTATAATATAGTTCTATCTAATATTTGTATACAACTATGTACATGTGTATTTAATAATTTATTATTAATTTTTATACATTTAGTATAATATTTTTACCATTATTGCAATATTGTGAATATTTTTTTTAATTTCAGGCACCACATTTCATGATCGTGTTGCTGCAGGACCAACGCCAACGTCCCATTTGATTTGCCCCAGACGAGAGGAAGTCCTGGTCATAGAGAATTGTAATGTAACTCATCCGCTGTAAATGCATGCCGTTGGAAATTACCCACGTCGTTGAGACTCACGGCACGGCACGGCAGCCGAAAATGACAACGAATGCAAATCTCTATTGCATACTCTATAGTATATTATACACATGAGTCCCTTACTACGTGTATTTTTTGTATTTTTTAATGGTCTTAAAATTAGTCCTGAGTCTTCTACTCCCTCATCCACATCCAAAGTCTTTCTCTCTCTCTCTTCTCTCTATCCTCTCTCCTCCAACTCTTTATGCACCTACTTCCGCCCATCAAAACTCAATCTGTTCAGCTTAAGCAGCGACGACCAAATTATAATACTAAATGAAAAAAATACTAATAGTCAAGAGGATGCCACTCTTTCATTTGCACCCGTCAACTCCAATGACACCTCCAATCTCATTATGTATATATGTATAGTAGCATAGCATTTCAGTCCTTTGACTTTTATTGTTAGTATACAATATTATTTTACAACAATTTAAATCATCTCCTTGATCCTCCTACTTTTTTCTTACATTTCGTTCTTCAACTTTGGTTCTGAGTCCGGAAAAATTATTCGTAATTTTAGAATACTAATATTTTAACATTATGATGAATGTATTTTAATATTTTTTTAAATATTAAAACAATGTATGAGAATTGCTCTACACTAATCTTAAACTTTATGGAAATTTTTATATTGCAGGTAGACATATGGGACACGAATACCCAAATTTCAAGATTTTTATCTCACCCTTTATTCAGATAAAAATCGCAATACAAAAATTGTCCGTGAAGAAGGACGAATATTTTGGAATGTTTGGATACAGAGCAAGTAAGAATTCCCTTGTGCAAACGTACTTTCCACACCGCAGTCGATAGCCAATTTATGTACAGAAATGCAGTAATTTTTCATGTTCTGGGCAACTGAGAAAGATAGGGACGACGAAGTTGACATTTTTCTTTTTAACAATACAGTGCAAGTGATTCAATAATTTTACCATTGCATTTATAGCTTTGCTTTGCTAACTTTTAGTAAAAACAGTAAATAACTTTCCTATTGTATGTAAAGGATCACGAGCCTGATGTATTGTACAGATTTATCATATAATATGTATATGTGATATAACAGGCCTAAACAGTATAATATATAAAAATATAAATTAGGATAAGGCCGGCTGGCAGCCAACAAACAATGGGAAAGGCTGACAGGCGTTAAATCCAGATTGACTTGTAGCCTGTGCCGTATGTCTTAAATTGTAATAAGAGGCTCTTCAAGTAGAAATTCTACCTGCGTATACTGTATTTACTCTAATGTTATAAAGGTTTGTATTTGTCCATATATGTACTTTTTTAATATTTCCTGCACTCTGCTATTTTTCCATTACTTGTTAATAATTATTAATTAATATTTAATTTAACCTAATTGTTTTAATGACTGCGCTAAGGCTTTTTTTGAGTTTTAGTTCATTTTTGTAAGAAATATTCGTCGTACAGATAGTTTTTTCCGATTCGCCAGGTACGGGGTAGGACGAAAGGACATCCATGGGTTACTCTTTGCGTTTTAATCATAATTTTACTGTCGATTGTGTCGATTTTTATTTGATTTGCGTGTCAAATTGTTGGCACTCTGAACGACTAATTAAATCAATTTCTTGAAATGCATGCCATTTATTCTATCTTTGGTGATTTTTTAGAATTTATTATTTTGCCGGGAAATTTTAAAAACGTGACAGAGATTTACCGTGAATATATAGGTGAGGATGTTTCGCTGTATTCTGCATCCCGCGAAATTTTAAAAACGTAACAGAGATTTGCCGTGAATATATAAGTGAGGATTTTGTATTAAACGACAATGATATAACTCTATGACTTGTGAAAATGTGAGTTTGGGATGAGGAGGAGAAGTTAAAAGTGACAAGATGTAGTTTATGCAGATGTTGCCATGTAGGAAATTAGTTTTAGTGGCATAACTTATTAAAGAACAAGCCGTGATTTGTTTAATGAGCCTCCCTTCCTTATAAGTCGCCCTTACACGTATTCATAATCACGTTTGCCTAATCAATGCAACACATGGGAACACCAGTTTCGCTGGTAATTTTCACTCTATCCATGGGGAATCTCATGTATGCAACTGTATTATTTAACACACAGCAACAAGATATTTAGGCATGATTATTACTATTCGGAAATATTTATTTAAATAACCAACGTCTCTTCGTTCCTACGCACGACACTCAAGTTCTCCTGACAAAACGTTTCCCTTTACATGGAGCCGAAACTCTTTTTTTTTTGTCAAATTACTCTTTTATTTATTTATTATAGGAGATTCATTATTACTCTTTCATTATTTTATTTTGTTTATTACCTTACTTTATTTATTACTTATTTTGAGACACAAAATGTTATTACAAGATATTTATTATTTGTTTTTCTCTGTGTGTCTAAACTGTCTGTACAACAAGGGAATATGAGCAGTGTCACCGGAGGACGAAGACCTTTCTAGTATACTCATTTCTTTACTGATGATGAGGATGAGACTCCACACACATAAATTAACAAGTTCCCTATATGGAGCTAATTTCCACACTATTTCCTCCCCTAGATGTTTGTCATCAAGTCAGGCCAACTATTCCGTACACTCACCGTAATCAACCAGGACATTCATCTAATGCTCAAGTCCCCTTTCATCTCACGATGGCTAATCACCAATTATCAACGTCGCAAATTCATTTTACTTAAATAGTTCGTGTGAAGTATTTTTTTAAATAATAATTAATACATTTGTTATTTTCCATGTAAATTTATTCCTATTGAATTCAATACTAAATTTTAGTAATGGCGGGGAGACATTTTGTATTTATTTAATATTTTGTTTAATTTCTTTAATTTTGTATTTATTTAATATTTTGTTTAATTTCTTTAATTTTGTATTTATTTAATATTTTGTTTAATTTCTTTAATTTTGTATTTATTTAATATTTTGTTTAATTTCTTTAATTTTGTATTTATTTAATATTTTGTTTAATTTCTTTAATTTTGTATTTATTTAATATTTTGTTTAATTTCTTTAATTTTGTATTTATTTAATATTTTGTTTAATTTCTTTAATTTTGTATTTATTTAATATTTTGTTTAATTTCTTTAATT
>JAQGAK010003554.1:0-14754 GCA_034696945.1 Lipothrix lubbocki
TACAAAAATTAATACAAAAATTAATACAAAAATTAATACAAAAATTAATACAAAAATTAATACAAAATTTAATACAATGCCAACGTCAACACTAAATTTCTTATTGATCACAATCCCCGAAAGCAATCAATGACAATGTAAATGTTCGCCGTAAATAATTGTTACTGCTGAACGACAAAATACAAGTTTGTTGTATTGCTTTTTAACGTAAGTATGTACATTTAATACTTTCTTGACTTTAGTTTCATTTCTATAAATAATTCGTTTTTAATATTGTATAGTTGTTACAGTAAAAAGAATTTTATATTGTTGATAATGTTTCATCACAATGGATTCAATACTTTGCGTACCTTTTTTTAGTTGTTCTCGGAGGAGGTTTATATAATGGCGGTTGAGTAAATTAACAAAAGAGTACCAGAACATTAAAATTCTATGTACACTGCGTAGATTACATGTTTTTTTATGAAACTTATACCAACAATCAATATTACGCTGGAAACTACAAAAAATCGCATCTATGGAAGTTCAACAGGTGAAAATAACCGAGTAAGCACAAATCCAACAGCACGAAACACATCACATCTTATGTTTCCTGTTGCTGCCAACAAATATGTATCTGTAGTTCTCATTTCTCATACGTAAATACACACTGCAGATATATTTAAGACACTTTTATTTTTCAGGCAACAGCAGAAGTTCAGTTCCCACAGTCACTTCCATTTAAACATAAAACTATTGTCGTTGGAGAGGCAAATATGACTATCTGCACAGTTGCTAAAAAGCAATAATAATAATTACTACGGCACTACAAGAAATTTCATAAATATTCCAATGCAAAACTGACTATGTCGTTTAAAAGCATGGCGGATGTGTTTACATTGTCATGAGTACAGCACATTTACACGGAAAAAGCAAAATCCCGCTGCTGCTTTGGAAAACTACTGCCCGCTAAGTCTTGCAATTGTTGTAGAAAGGGAAATATTCCAGCAGTTTCTGCCGCTAATGTGTCTTTGCACGATGGTAAATAAACGGGATAGTCACTTTTGCATTCCTTTAAAAATAATATTCGGAGCTGTAGTCATTCTTAGTATTGGATTTTAGCAACTATGTGCGGAGATAGTTATATTTGCCTCTTCAGCGTCGATATTGAATTCACTTTATAATAACTTCAAAATCCAATCCGTTTAATAGCGTTGCTGAATTCAACAATATTTCCTTAGGATATTTCCTATATAGGATCTTCTTCTAATAATCAAGTGAACCAAAGCCTCCAACCGCACTGGAAATTCTGTATAAAATAAACAATAGAGAGTGTACACAATGTAAAAAAAGAGTCTATAAAGTTCCTATGGCTTCCTTTATTCCCGCTTATGCACACCTGCTCTGTAAAAATAAATTATACCGTGTAAACTGAACCCACACTCCAGCATCATACTTTTGTTGTTTTTATTATTATATGTAAAAACATGCACAGAATCGAATAATCAATATTCATTTATACTCCTTGCCGAGATCGGTGACATCATGTATTTTGCATGTGTTCATAATGTACCACCGGAGATTCCCACGGACCTTAATCCCCAAAGTGAAGACAGACTTCGCATGCTTTGGTTTATCGAATTTAAAAGTCTTCACCACCACTGAACACAGAGTCTTTAGTAGAAATTCATCTTCTCTCGTCCCGTGGATTTCTTTGATTCAGGAATACACACTGTATATATGCTATCCCTGTATAATATTCCTATTTCTATACTTATTGGTTCACACAGATAGGAGGTACACACACAAAAGAAGTCCTGACGACAGATTTCCTGGCCGTAAATCTTATTAGCTCATACACACCACGAATTTCTTCTTTTCATTCTTGAATTATGGACATGGAGCTTTTCTGGAATTTTCACAGCTACTTATGTCCCCTGATTTTTCAAATCTCTATATGTATGTACATACGCATATCTTGATCATGTTTGAACACTCGGATGTCTTCAATTTTCCAACATTCACAAATGTATTCCATTTTGAACCTAATGGAATGTCCTGTTGTTTAGATTTATAGCTCACTTTTTCAATTTTGGATCCTGTCGGTGTCAGGAATTTTACAATTTATAGATACCTCCAATTTAGGAAGCAAATAAGATTTCGACCTATCGATCTTGCAGATGTCTCAAATTATGGATCCAAAAGTTTCCTTGCATTATGGATCACAAAATTGTTCTGAATTTTGAATCCCAGAATTGTTTTGCATTTTGAATCCCAGAATTGTTTTGCATTTTGAATCCCAGAATTGTTTTGCATTTTGAATCCCAGAATTGTTCTGAATTTTGAATCCGGAAATTGTTCTGAATTGTGGATCGGGAAATTGTTCTGAATTGTGGATCCCGAAATTGTTCTGAATATTGAATCCCGAAATTATTCTGAATTGTGGGTCCCGTAATTGTTCTAAATTGTGGATCCGGAAATTGCTCGAAAGTTTGGATCCCAAAGTTGTTTCGAATTTTGTATCCCCAAGTCACCTTGAATTTGGGATATCAAATCCTCCTTAAATATTTGACCTTCTTCTTGAATATTGAATTGAATTGAAGATTCCATTAAAACCAATTAATTTGAATTTCGGACCCTGAAGATCCCGCGTAATTTGGACCTCGATGATTCAATAGATCAACCAAGAAATTCTTGGTTCCAATTTTATTCAGTTTCCTCGACATTATAAATCATCATTTTGTCGACGTTATAAATTTTAATTTTGTATTAGAAGTTTTGAATTTTACAACTACAACCATTTTAAATTGTGCCGGCATTAGAATGTCAACGTAGAGACATCATTTTGGAACAGATATTCTGAATTTCGAAGACGTTTGATCGAACTTTCGAGAAATTCCACTAAATGTTGAGTCTTATTGTGTGAGCTTATAATTTTCAAAAATTCAATTCAAAAATTCTCAGGTGTTCTGAATGTATGCACATATGAATCCTTTTGAGTTTTGAGCCAGGCGCGAGAATTGTGAAGGGAAGTTTGTGTGCGGTGGTTAAAATCCGATCCGACGGTATGAACCCCCGGACCTTCCATGTATAAATAAGCCTGGAGAGATAAATCTTGATTTAAATCCTACACGGCAGGACCTGCGGCAGCTCCATTTCCTGCTTGTGTACTTGAACGACCAGGATGCTGAGTAAATGAAGGACCAGACTGAGGATGAATCCTCCGAAGATGTACAACTTCGGGACGTAAATCCCCAGTGCATAGCCCGTCGACAGAAAGAGCTCAATGACTTTAAACACCGAGTAGACCACCGTCGACATCACAGCGTGGATCGTCCATGCTTGCAAGTACGTCGGATTTCTCTGTGGGAAAGGGACAAAAATAAATCCTCAAAATTCTTTTATATTACTATCATTATATATAAATATAATTTTTTTTTCAAACTCTATATCAAAACCACGTGTCATAATATATAAACCCATCTCTGTGTAATATAGAAATACACACAATTTTTATATACAGAGATATGTGCGTTTAATAGTAAAATAGTGTGTATAAATAAACATTTCTATACCTACAAATCGAAAAATTCGTATCTAGAGAGATGCAAACATTAAATATGTAAGGGCATTACGAAATTACATTTTAATCAAGAATCAATAAGCATTACGGATTCTTATCTTCCTCTGAGACGAGACCACATATTTAAGCTTTTGAGTGAACAAGGGTTTTATTAATATTGATTTTTTATTAAGGATTTCAATTGCGTGTAACCAAAGGAATCAAATGGAACCAGTTTCTATTCAATTTTTCAATCTTCGTTAATGCTTTTTTTGTAATTTGATACTATGGTCTATTTTTACTTTACTTTACCTTTTATTATTACTCTTTTAAACTTACCATGTAAGATCCCCTAAGCAGAACTAGGCCCATGTAAAATTTTAGAATATAAAATACCAACGCTGCAACTACCCACAAACGTTGGGATTTAACTGCAAAAAAAATATTTCAGAAATATTTTGAGTTTCATAGTATTTTTTATTGAACTTTAATAAAAAATTACAAATTATCAAAATTAAGTTCAAAAATATAATTTAAAAAATTAAGATTTAAAAACACAATTTAAAATTAGAATTTAAATTTTTCTAAAAATCAAAATTTAAAAAAAACTTAAAAAATAAAAAAAAATTGTTTTAAATTTGTTTAATTTTTTTTTAAATTGTCTAAAAAAATAAAAACAATTTGTTTAAAATTTTAAAAATGTCAAAAAACGTTTTTAACATTTAAAAACAAAACCTAAAAGTTGGATTAAAAATCAAGAAATTTATTTGAACTAATAATTTTTTAAATGCTAAACAATGAAAATAAACTTACAATCGGCACGAAAAGCGAGGGAATCTTCCCTCGTCAGATTCCCCCTGACTTGGATTATTATTGGGATAAAAATCCCGCCCGTCATCCAAAGCAAACTTTCGATCTTATTTTGCCCCAATCCGGAAAAAATCCCAGCGGCAGCAGCAGCAGAAACGTTGATAATAATATGTATAAAACAATCCGAAAAAATATTTTACAATAATAGCCAAATAAATAAAAAATTGTTTTCTAAAATGTTTTTAAAAAAAATTTTGTATTATTTAAAAAATTCTTATTCTTACAGTTTGAACCACCCCGATGGCCATCGTCCAAACGGCCGGCCCGCAGAAACCGATCCGTCGGTCTTCCATATCCGCGTAATTTTTCTCGATTGACACATGCATGCGCTCGTTTATTTGAACACTTTATTCTTTTATTTAAAAAAAATCAAATACATAGTTTGCTTCGGAATAATGAATTCCTTATAGTATGGTAAATATTAAAAAAAATCCTAAACTTTGTACATGCGTCGAGAATATAATATTCTCAATATATTAAATATTCAATTTTTTAAATATATATTCAAAAACAAAACAGAAAAAAGACTAAAATCGCCAAAGGAGAAAAATTCAATTGGGAAAAAAACAATATCAAAGAAAATAGTGGAAAAATCCTTGAGACCGAAGAAAGTATAGCAGTAAAACGTTGATGACACCCGAGGAAAGTTAAACGTCGCTTCGGACGAAAAGCCTAAACGATGATATCAACAACAGCAAGGCGAAAAAAAAACTTTCAAATGCTGAGAAAAAAAACTTTTGATTTACTTTATTATACAGAAGAGGCTATAAACTGCTTATTGGTTTTGCCCCGAAAAACTTTCCAACTACTACTCTCCATGCTTTTTCTTCTTCTTCTTCTTCTTCTTTTGCCTTGACAAAAAAAAATTGCGGCTCTAGTGTAGACTCACAATCGTGTGGCTTGACTGCTGCTTTGACTTCCCTACCCTACAGTAAAATTCCGACGACTCGGAGACAATCCTCCGGCCACTGTGTTAACCCTTTGGACGAGTCTTGGAGACTGAATTTAGTCCAAGCAATTTCCTTATAGTCAGGGATGGATCCACAGTATTCAATCCTTTTATAGAATGCATTACCCCATATATATGTAATATATGTATATTCCACACATATGTACATATCGACTTATTCACAATAATGTTATAATACTTATACCATATATATACATATTATGTAAGTATATAAAGGTCTACCCATATATTGTATATATGCGGAGATGGAGGACAATTTTAGATTATTGATTTCACCAAAGAATCTTCTCTTTTACAATTTCTTATATGTATGTACATGCATATAGATATACTATTTATATGTATATCAACATTAAAAAGGCAAATATAACCATCTGCACAGTTGCTAAAAAGCAATCATATTTACTACGGAAATACAAGATATTCCACAAATATTCCAATGCAAAATTGACTCCGCCGTTTAAAAGCATATGGCCTATGTGTTTACATTGTCATGAGTATAGCGCATTTACACGGCAAAAGCAAAGTCCCGCTGCTGCTTTGGAAAACTACGGCCCGCTAAGTCTTATTGCATATGTTGTAGAAAGGGGAAATATTCCAGCAGTTTCTACCACTAATGTGTCTTTGCACGGTGGTAAATAAACGGGATAGTCACTTTTGCATTTATTTAAAAATAATATTCGGAGCTGTAGCCATTCTTATTATTGCATTGTAGCCACTGTGGAGATAGTTATATTTGCCTTTTCAATTTGGTATGCTAGTTTAGAATTCTTTGACTTAAAGTCTTTAAAAACTCTGGCCTATGCTTGACCTTGTGGGTTAAAGAAGTGTACGCGTATAAAAATACGCCTTTTAATATACATACACGTGGACTTATTTGTGCAAATACTTATTTAGTATGTATGTATTTGTATGTATATTTCATGTACTTTTGTATGTATTTATATGTATATATCATGTTTTTGTATGTATTTATATGTATATTTTATGAATTTGTATGTATTTTGGTATATATTGCATGTATTCGTATGTATTGGTATGTATATTGCATGTATTTATACGTATTGGTATGTATATTGCATGTATTTATATGTAGTATTTAGTTTAGGTATACGTTTTCACGAAAGTCGGAAGAATGTGATCAAGTGAATCATCACGGATGGAAAAACCAGAAAATTTCATCGGCGCCAATTTTTTTTATTTTCATTTTCCACATACGTACACACGTACAAAGAGATGGGAGAGGAGGACACAAAGGCATCCGTAGCCGTCAAAACCGTTGCACGTTTCCACTGCAATATAATGCGGGGCGGTTCGCTGGGTTTTTAAATCTTTTTATATCTCACGTAATATGTGTAATATGTATATACATATACTGTATTTAGTGTAATATATATGTACAATTGCATTAGAACACATATATACATATATATATACAATGTATACAGGTATAGGCATATATAAATATTATGGCCACACAAGAAAATAATACGAAGAAAATACTAAAAGTGACCCTGACTAGCCGCTCTCCTACTTAATAATATTTACATTACACTCTATCTCCCTCAACCCTGATGATGATAAAGTCCAGGACCAAGGATACATAATATGTACATATTATGTATAATATAAGCATGGTGAAAGCAAGCCATGGCTCGTTTCACTTTGTTCGTCCGACCCGCCGGAACTCTTGGGCTTTCTCATTTCCCAGTATCTACATATAACTATACAGTTTTCTTCAGTTTAATGGAGGCGCGGCAGCAATATTTTAATGGAATATTTACTAAATACATACGTAGATATATACATACATATACAAAGTATATATGATATACGTACATATATGTAAATTTGCACCCCCTTATTACTATTGCCAAAAGGGTATCGGCATTGTATATAAGCATGTCGGTATCAAAAAGTACCATTTTCAGTATTGAAGAGATAGAAATTGGTACTTTGGGATCCTTCGCCGACGATATATTCTTATATGGTTAAATTCCTATATGGTGTTAAAATTTTTGGGAAATCCTACATACATTGCTGAATTTTTAGCACCTTTGAGTATTTTAATATTGACATATTATAACCATTTGGTTTTAATAGCTAAAAGCCTATTGTTTTTATTGTAAGGAATAAAATAATGTGTGTATTAAAATTTAGGCGACGCCATTAAAATTGGTGATCAAATCTATATGCATGTATACCTACGTACATATACTAACCCCATTAAAATAAAAGCAAATTTAAATATTTATATCGCTTCGACGGCCGACCGCAATAAAATTATGGATTTCAAACTAATATGAATTTCTATGGATTTTCGATGCAAATTTTGCAACCCCTCTGCCATAAATATTATGGGGAAATGATAAGAAAGTTTTTATCGTGCGTATTTATATCCTGCATATGCTTACAATATAAATGTAGATATGTGTATAAACAGTAATATACATATGCATAAATGGAAATTTAATGTTTAAATGAGAATATCTAATAATATTGTATCTCTATCTGTACTTATAAAAGGCTTTCCGGTCAATAGAAATTTCCCGAAAGTCAGATTTTAAATTCGTTTGAAAAAAAAATAACGCTATTGGTACACATACATATACCTACAAATGAAAAACTCCCGCGGAAGATTTGGATCGAAAAATGCAAATTATACTACAATACGCTCCAAGTCCGGGACATTTATGCTAAAATGTGCCGAAAAGGGTGCACAATAATGGGGAAGAAAAGGGAAGAATGCGGAGAGGAAGAAGAGCTTCGCCGGAATGGCCGGAAAGCTTTTAACGACAGACCAAAGAAATAAGTTGTTTTACATATATGTACATGTACATATGTATATTCACATTTATATAGGATGTACCTTTTAAGTATATGCATAAATGGGGAATTGTATGGTAGAAATTTAGATACAGATATATACATATGTACATAATATATAAATATGTACATAATACGTACATTTACGTACATAAATATATTTCCACTCTCTATTCAAAATTCCCTCCTTTTAAGGTCGTCCTTTATATACGTGGAAACCTCAATTACATAGAAGATCTGTAATAAGTTTATAGGGATGGTTTTTTTTATCTCACGGAGAAGGACGCAGGAAAGGGAGAAAGTTTCTGTGTGGAGGCCCGTGTATGAATAGGAATAGGAGCTGGAAATTACATGTAGAAAAGGAGGTATTAATATAAAGAGACGTGTCAATGGAAGACGAAGCTCCGCGAGCACATTTGTATTCAATAGTCCTATCAAATTACATGCTTTTTATTGCCATCATCAACACTTCCCAGGTTGTTGGAGTAGTGGTTTTCCTCGAACGTGCGGGGAATTTGAGCTGAACGGAAAAGAAAGCTTATAATGTGGAGAAAGTGGTTCAATCTTAATGGCAGCCACTTTCCTCCTCTTGCTTCCCTATATGAGCGTAGTAGGAAGTTCGGAGAACTTCTGGGGAAATTGGGCTCCCAAAATTTGGATTTTAATAGTTGTACATTAAGGTTAATTTTCATGGTAGGTCGCTTAACGGAATTTTTATTTGCAGTGTTATTGCTTAATATTTTTGTATTTTTTCCAATTTTAACGTTTTTCTACATACTTCTTGGTAACCTTTTTTACTGATTTAAATTATTCTAAACTTGATTTTAAACACTTGTTTTTAATTTTAAGAATTGGAATTTGATTTCAAATTAAAATTTAATTTTAAAAGAAATTTCGAATTTTAAAATTTTGTATTAAAGTCAAGCAATATCGATGTACGCTTAAATTAAATTTAGGAAAAGTGAAATATCAATTTTTGCTTAATCTTAAATTTTGCGTTGCAATTTACCGTGAGTTTTTATGTTTTCAAATTTGGTTTGAATTGTTTTGAACTTGTTTTCAAACTATTTTGAATTTGTTTGAAATTTGTTCAAAATTTTGAATTTGTTTAGAATTTGTTCAAAATTTTCAATTTGTTTAGAATTTGTTTAAAATTTTCAATTTGTTTAGCATTTGTTTAGAATTTCTTTTCAATTTGTTTTGCATTTGTTTGAAATTGGTTTTAAAATGTTTGGAATTTTGCTTAAAATTTGTTTGGAATTTGCCTAAAATTTGTTTTAAATTTTTGTCTTAAATTTAAATTTATTTAAAAATTTGTTCTGAATTTGGTTTTGAATTTGTTTTGAAATTTGCTCAAAGTTTTCCCTTGGTGTTAAAACTTGTTCAAAATTTTCAATTTGTTTCAAATAGTTGTGAAAATTTTGTTTGCTGTACATTTTCAAATTATAAAATTTGTTTTAAATTGGCAATATCTTTGTTAAAAATCATTGCAAAAAATTTACAATTCGTTTAAAAATTTGTCCTAAATTGTCCATTAATGTCTGATTCTAAATCAAACTTTGTGTTTAATTGGACAATGTTTTTATACGCTTGGCATCACAAGCAATTTCGTCAAAAATTACATAAGAACTTGCGTCATGACATCAACTTTCGTAACTTTTTTGAGCATTTGAATGAGTCGAGAAAGTATTTTGAAGTCACGGCTTTAAAAGTTTCTTTTAGTGTAAAAAGTAAAAGTAAAGATTACAGAGAGAGAGACACATTCTTTTGGAGTTCCGCAAGCGTGCGAGTATGTATAGAAGATCCAGCTAATATTTCAAGTGTGCAGAATTCATCATTGAGGGGAGTATAGACACTTTATATTGTATGTATATATGCGGTTGTTATTTTTTGTATATCAAACTATATTTGTATTTTCTGCCCGTATTTAAATAATAGGCATATTTAGACGACGACGACGAAAGATTTGGGCTATATCTGTAGAGAAAGGAATTGAGTGGAAGAATTGCTTAAAATATGGGCTTGAACATATGTACACAGAAATTTTGTGAGTAAAAAAACTTGTTGGAGAGGTTGGAGAATGTAATAGGAGTAGATGAACTTTGGGTTGAAAGGAATGTAGATTTTCACACTTTCACCCCACTGCTTCTCTCCTCTTCAATTCCATTCAATCAATATGATAAATGACTTTGCTATTGGGGGAATTTAGTGTAAAAGCTCATTCCTTTTCTCCCCTAATAACTTGCTTCAACAAAAGTGAGGATAATTTCCAACTTGTCAGATCCGGTGTCATGCAAGACATTTTGGATACACAATTTAACTTGTGTAGGGAATAATGGACAACCTGCCTTTTATTTATAAAAAGTTCCGCGAATTTTTTCCGCCACGTTGTTCATACAAAGGGGGTTTCAGAATTTATTTTTACATTCAAAAGACAATTTTCCGAGAAACTGTAACTACTCAGGAATTTATATTAGAATCTTTAATCCTTACGCTAATTTAACATGTTCTCAAAGGTAAGAAACTTTAATGTGTTTAATTAACCGCCTGTAAATTCTTCTTTTTTAATTTAGCAAAAGTTGTCCATGCGAGGAAAAGTAGCGTGTGCCGTGGAAACTCTTTCTAACGGCACCCTATACATTGGAGACTCTCTATAACGGCCCTCTTTATAGGAGCAAACTCCCTATAACGGCCTCAGTTTTGGTGCCCCAGAATTAAATTTGCACGTAATTTTGACTCTTATAAAGAGCACTTCTATACAACGGTCAAATTTTGACGCTTTATGGGGTGCCGTTATAAAGAGTTTTCACTGTAAAGCGGCAAAATTTGACCGTTATAAAGAAACGCTCTTTATAAGAGTCAAAATCTAATTTAATTCTGGGGCACTAAAACTGCGGCCGTTATAGGAAGTCTGCTCCTATAAAGAGAGCCGTTATAGAGAGTCTGCTCTTATAAAGAGAGCCGTTATAGGGAGTGTGCTCTGATAAAGAGGGCCGTTATAGAGAGCCTCCACTGTATTGGGTACGTGACCTCCAGAGGTGTAATTTAAATTAAATGCAAATAAATATGAATTTGCCTTTCGAATTTTAAGAAAATAACACAGGGAATTTAAAGAAAATTTTATTAACACGAGGTAAAGTTTTTGGCGAATAAAAAACAATTTCTGGGGGTTCAGAGCATAAAAACAAAGGTGACGACGCTTCAAAAGTCAAATTGTTCGGATTAAAGGTTTATTTTCCAATTTGCGCTGCTTTCTTACCGCGAGCGTTGTTAAATTCTAGTCATTGGGAATGTCGGAGTCGAAAATTGATTTACAGGAAAAGAGCATACAAATTATATTTACTTGGGTGTATACGTCAAAACCACCTGAAGATTAATGTTTAGCACTGTTGATATTAATTATGTACATACAAAGTAGCATATAAGTAAAGAATCTCTGCCATTCTTCCCAGCTTCTTCCCACCCCCCGGATTATTACAAGGGTTATACATATATGTATTGTTTATCCAAAACATTGAAAGGCTTTTAACGTGGGAAATTGGTATAGTCTTTTGAAAATTGTCCAATCTAACACATGTTTTATATCTACTCATATGTTAATAAATATTTTACACACAGGCACACAAAACTCTTTTTTCCCATTTCCTTATGAAGAAACAGATTTTTTAGCTTAAAATTTAGTAATAAACTGAAATCAGAAAAATTTAAATTTAAAAACTTTATAAATATTTACATGATTTACAGATAGAGAAATCTCTATATTTTACATTAAATTTAACAATTAATTTTAATTAAACGCTATTTGTAACAATTATATGTAATTATTAAATAAAATTTCCTCAAATTACTTAAGCCTAATAATAATATTAGTTTCCATTAGTGCTACAGCCGGAATTCCTAAATATTAAAAGAATCTTGAATTCATAAAATGCGACTGGAAATTACAAAATATAAAAACTGGAAAGTTACCCCTGGAGAAATCATTGGGAAATGTTTTAAATCAAAAATGATTCAATTAATTTAGCGTGGATGAGACGAGACACACAGGATTCATTTCGGGGAATTAAATTGGCTCTAAATGATCGAGGTGGTCTAATTGATTATGATGATCACAATGGCAATCGAGAAGACTTGGCTTAACAGGTGAGGACTCCGGAGTGGCAAACGTGTGCGACATCTCGTCCCGATGCACCGTCATCACCCAAATGAAGAAGCCGTGGATGCAGCCTCCGACAACAAAGGCCAGGATCGTTACCCAAAAGCCTCGGTCGGAGTTGAGGAAGCACTCGCCGATAGACAGAGCGGCTGTGATGGTGAAACTCACGATGGCGTACACAATCCAAGCCCCGCTCTGACGCGGTTCGTTCTACACAACAATTTTATTTTATGAAAATCAATTTTAGTACTTTTAAAATTTTAAAAATCCAAATATAACTATCTGCACAGTTGCTAAAAAGCAATAATAGGAATTACTATACGGTACTACAAGATATTCCACAAATATTCCAATGCAAAACTGACTCCATCGTTTAAAAGCATGGCCGATGTGTTGACATTGTCGGGAGTATAGCGCATTTACACGGCAAAAGCAAAATCCCGCTGCTGCTTTGGAAAACTACTGCCCGCTAAGTCTTATTGCAACTGTTGTAGAAAGGGAAATATTCCAGCAGTTTCTACCGCTACCGTCTTTGCACAATGGTAAATAAACGGGATAATCACTTTTGCATTCCTTTAAAAATAATATTCGGAAACTGTAGTCTTTCTTATTTTTGCATTTTAGCAACTGTGGAGATAGTTATATTTGCGTCTTCAGCGTCGATATTGAATTCATTTTAAAAGAAAAATCCTTTTTATTTTAGCCCAGGGTAACATTTATTTGTGAAAAAACTCACATGACAACCCCCTCTGAGTACCACAATAGCCATGAAAAATCCAACGACGAGTCCGCCCACGAGAACGACGTACAGTCCTAAGAAAATTTTACCTATAAAAATTAATAGAAACAATCCAATTTAATTAAATCATTGTAATTCCACAAGTTCACATTATAAAGGAAATTTCTTTTCTGGAAAAACAATTATTAATATCACTAAAATCCATTTAAAAGAAGGAATTTGATTAAAAAATTCTTAAACAAAAACTTGGAATTGCTAATAAAACCACATATTCCAAAAAATTAAAAGTTTATAAAATATTGTTTTTTTTATGTTTTTATATAGTATTTTTTAATGTACAAAACTTACAAATATTCTCCTCAGCGATCTGAAATTCCTTCCCTTCGTGAATAAAGGGATAAAGGCCCCAGACGAAGTATACGGCGAGACATATAAAATAAATCTGGCAAATTCAAATTAATAATTAGTTTATTAATAATTAAAATATGGACATAAAAACGAATGAATGCGACACCATCACTCTCAAAGAAGCAGCTTCCATACCCAGGAAAATAAAAGTACCAATATCTTTGGATGAAGTATCGCACACCACGTTAAAGTTCTAGGTGGATTATCTGGCATTATCACTATAAGATGATTATTGTTTGTATTTATCTACTGAGGGAAATTTTAGACAAGGCAGAAAAATTCTGTCAAAATTCCGTACACATACACAATGTACTCAAGCTAAGTAAGATGATAATTGGCACAAGCTGTTATCCAACCAAAATGGCCACAGTAAATAAATTAATTTGTGTATTAAAACCAAAGGCTGGGAAAAATTGCAGCGTGTAAACTCTCCGAACTCTCCGTTTAGAATCAGCAACTTATGTTCACAATTAGTGCATTTAGACTAATAGATAAAGGGCGTATAGTATGAGTGTGGTGGCTGTCTTTATAGATCTCAGGAAGGCTTTTGATATATACTAATTATATAATCTTTTGATAAGGATTACAGGGAGAATATATCTTGTGAATTAATAAGCATGCTAACATAACAACAAGAGACATATGTCATTGTTTGTATATCATGTACATAGAGATAGAATAGAACTGAAGTTGTACTACAATATTAACGCAATATGGTGTTCGCCAAGGTTTGATAATAGACCCGCCATTGTTTGTATTTTGTATTGACCCGCCTGTACTATAGCTAGTCCTATAATATCTATCGGGGAGACAAATACAACTGTCTGCACAATTGCTAAAAAGCAATAATAATAATTACTACGGTACTACAAGATATTCCACAAATATTCCAATGCAAAACTGACTACGTCGTTTAAAAGCATGGCCGATGTGGTTACATTGTCATGAGTACAGCGCATTTACACATCAAAAGCAAAATCCCGCTGCTGCTTTGGAAAACTACTGCTATGCTAAGTCTTATTGCAAATGTTGTAGAAAGGGAAATATTCCAGCAGTTTCTACCGCTAATGTCTTTGCACAATGGTAAATAAACGGGATAGTCACTTTTGCATTCCTTTAACAATAATGTTCGGACGCTGTAGACATTCTGATTGCAATTTTAGCAATTACAGAGGGTGGGGCACCTTCATTGGTACAGGCCAGCGCGGGCTGTAACTTATCGCGCTTTTGACACAGCGCATTGA
>JAQGAK010003555.1:0-14752 GCA_034696945.1 Lipothrix lubbocki
ACTAGTAGCAGTATTAAACACCAAGCCGATGAAAGTCAACGAAGTCACCCTTTGGCAGCTATAAAAGTTTCCAACCTTGGCTGCCAACGGGGGGAACGACACCGCAGATTTTTTCAACTCTCTATCAAACGGGTATTTCGTTTTCATGAGATTTTTCAGATCCTCACAATTTGTAGCGACCTTTCCCAACACTGGGAGCATGACGATGATGAATACAATACAGATAGTCATACAAATGGCATAGCAGCAGATGAATATCCAATGAATTTTGTCATGACACTTGACACAAAGGTAGATACTCATGACATTCAAGAACGTTACGTACAATTTAAACAGGGGCATAATAAAACCCCGGTAGCAATTGTTAAACTGCATTATAAGGAGCTGAATCGATCTGAAAACCTTCAATATGTGAGTTCTCTCCCTTAAGTTGGTTCGGGTCCAAGTAGAATTTGAAGATGGGTTGCTATATTTAAATCATATTTAAAGTTTAAATAAACTACAAAATTGGATGAATAAATTTAATTGAAATTTTTTAAAATGATATTTAAAATACATTAAAACAAATATTGTTTTAAATTATAACCCAATTTGATGGAGCCAGAAGCTGGAACTATTTCCAAACATGATGATCACATACCAATAAAAGTACATGACTATCCATGGGGATATTGTAACGACAATTTCAAGTAGGAAGAAAATACCCGAAATCCAAATCGGATATTGCAGGGATAGATAGGAATAGATATACTTTCGTCTGTTGGGCTCCAGGAGGTATAAAATTGCAAACGAAGAGGACCCACTGATTGCAGTTGGGGTCACGAATTTCATAATGGCTGTGCAGCCATCGGAAAAATGCTTCTGCCCAGTGTTCTTTGGTTGAGATTTAATATTATTGGCAGTGAAATATTTCCTTTTGAAATTCGCATTACTGAGTAAAAGCTGATTCACAAAAATGGTCAAGGAATCTTTGCAGAAAAATGTATTTAGGAGAAGAGCCGAGCCAAAGGCATACCAGCATGAATAATCGGCTTCCCAAGAAGCTTCAACCACAGAAACAGTATTGTAAATCAAAAAGTGAGTGAACCAGAATCCATTGAAGATAGCCAAAAAGGCAGTCCATATAACCAAAATGAAAAAAACTATTCGTCTGAATTTCCCCCAAGTTTCTACCAAGCGATTCGCTTTTCTTTGATATTCAAACGGCAAGCATTTGAATACCGACGCAAGACGACAAATTAAGTCGAGCTGGTGTAACGTAGCGTCGGTAAACATACTGATTACAATTTGTCTTGAATTTTTACGAATTTGGATTGACAGGAAAAAGATAATGTTTTACTCGTACTTGTTTCAACAAGCTTCAAAAATGCAACTTCAAAACTGCAAACCTTCAATATTACATTAGTCATACAAGATTGCCACAACCAAAGTGGTGAGTTAAAGTCTATACGTGCTCGTTCATTATATCTAGTTAATGTCCTCAATAATTTTCCAACGAAAGATCAATTAATGCACGCGTCAAGGAAATAATTTGGGGGCTTTTATTCGTTTAAACTCAATTCCGAAAACAAGTTTCCTACTTAGGTATTAAACTAATAAATTACGTAGTTGTCCTGTGGTTATGTGTTTACAAATATAACATACAAAATATGAAAATACGCCGTTCGCTTTCGTTATATAAAGATACATAAATATATGATCGCTCCTTGTACTTACGAATAACTATAATTAATGGAGAAATTGAGTATTTAAATTAAATACAAGTATTATCCTTAAATTGAAATGGTTTACGTGGATCAATTATTGAAAATGTAGGAAATTTTATTCTATAGGAAGCTGTCGAAACTCGGAACTACAACTCCGACCAAACTGTTCAAAACAAATTACCAGTAATTATGTTCATATGTAATTAATTCTCCTTGGACCACTGCAAAATCCGAAATACTGAAATTACTGAGATAATAACAAGTACGGATTTAATTTAATGTTGGGTTACATATCCACAGAGTATAATTGCATCCCATTTTCATTATAGTCTTTTTCATCATAGTCTTGGTAAATTGTATTTGGCGAAACCGATTTACGATATTATCAATAAATTAGTAGAGAAATTAAACACCAATCATATGAAAGTCAGTTGCGGGTGCTTTACGGTCAAGCTCATCAAATTTTTCAAATCCACACAATTTGAGTCGACTTCGAACAGTGAGAGCATGACGAAGACGAATACAACTCAGACCCCAACATAAAAAACATAGCAACAGATGAAAAACGAATGCAATTTATCATGACACTTGACACAAAGGTAGATGCTCATGACGTTCAGGGACGTACAATTTAAACAGAGGCATAATAAAACTCCAGTAGTAAATTGTTAAACTGAATTGTTATTCGGCATGGATTTAAAAATCTTGATGACGCTATTTCTCTCTCTTAAGCTGCTGCATTGAATAATATTTAAAGACTTAAAAACTTAGAAGTTGGTGAACAAATTGATTGTAAAACAGTAAATATGATTCCTAAAAATATTTATTTATTGTTCACAAAATTAATAAGGCTAAATAAAACGATGATAGACCATAAAAATTAGTCAAATATTAAGTCAAGTTTCCCAATTTGATGAAGCCAGAAGCTGGAACTATAAGTGATATAAGTTGAGATTATGGATTTCCCTCAAGTTTCTACCAACCGATTTGTTTTTCTTTGGTATTGAAAGGGCAAGCACTTGAATACAGATGCCAGACGACATATCAAGTCAAAATGGTGTAATGTAGCTTCGGTAAACAAGCTGGCTAAGGTTTGTCTCAAACTTTTTATGATTTTAGGACAAAAATGATGCTTTAGCAGGTTTCAAAAACACTACAATCCTTCAATTTTATTGTTCCATAAGATTACTAAATATACAATTCAAATTGATGAGTAACGTTTCGTGTTCGTTCATTATATACCGTTCAGTAATTTTCTAACGAAAGATCAATAAATTAGCTTGTCAAGGAAATAAAAGTGTTAATTATTAACTTTTATTCGTTTAAGGACAATCCCTAGACACATTTCCGAGTTGGTACGCTTGTAAACTACGTATATGTACATTTGCTTACGTGTATAGAGCAGTATATCATCGATGAAGATAAAAAGTGGGCTACACATCTATGTGCACCTAAATGCAAGATGAGATATCCAGCATCATTTTAGTGCAAAATGGGATATCCCGTTTAAATTGAATTAAAAACGGAAAATGGAGGGAGCTTGTATTTAAAATTTCAATTGTAAGGCCATTGTGTAGTGAGTTATCCCACCTTCCACTTCGAATGATGGTGGATGTTCCATTTTCCAGCTGGACGCACATGGAGGTAGCCCACTTTCCCATCTCCAACAACATCATACAGCATTTAGAATACTTCATTTCCCTTCTATGACGTTATACGTAATAATTCGTATAATTACGATTTGCTATTGGAAAGAGTAAAATTGAGCATTTAAATTTAATACCTTCATGTTTAAAATCTAAAATCTATTCCTCTTTGACTGACTGAAAAGTCCAAAGTAATTATTATAGACACAAAAAGTGACTATATAATTTAATGTCAGATTCCATAACAATAGAGTAATTACATACGTCCAACTTTCAGACTTGTGCAATTTTAAAAGTATATCGATAGTTGCAATTGCTATACCTTTAGGTACTGACCAATAAATTAGTAGATAAATTAAACACCAGTCCTATGAAAGTCAAAGTGGTGTGCTTGGTGAAGCTGTAGTAGTCTCTAACTCCAACTCTGAGTACTGGGAAAGACTGGACAACCCTTCCCCATTCCTTATCCATAGGCCTGTTAATCCTAGAGAAATTTATTAATTCTTCACAATTAGTTGATACGCTGGCTAGTAGAGGGAGCATAACGAAGGCGAAGACAAAGCAGACTGCGCAACTCAGTGCAAAACAACATAAGAAAATCCAGTGTAATTTATCGTTACATTTTACACATATGTATATGCACGAAACGCTTAAGAAGGTTAAGTACAATTTCATAATTGGTATAATAAGATCCCGGAAGCAGTTATTAAACTCAGTGGTAAGGAGATGCATAGACCGGTACACATGGACAATGTTCTGTCGCTCTCTCAGGCTGGGTTGTGTCCATCGAAGTTTTGACAAGGGATTACTGTATGAAAAAAAATTTAATTAATCAAAAAGTTTGATTTACCTATTGATTTAACGAAAATGCATATGCGATGTTAAATATTTTTATAATTTGGAGATTAAAAGACAATTTACCTAATTTGATATAACCAGAAGCTACAACTTTTCCCGTACATTAGGACCAAATACCAATAAAAATAAAGAACGATCCATGGCGAAATAATAAAATATATTTCCAGCAGAAAATAAAGTCCCTTGAGCCAAAACGATTTTTCCAACGGTATGTGAGGGTAGAAGTACATACGCATGTCCGATTCCAAGAGGAATAAAATTGAAAAGAAGACACTGCCGTTGACACAGCTGGGGGTAACTAGCTTCATTATCATGGTGCAACCATCAGAAAACGATTTTCGCTTTTTGACTTGCGGAGGAAATTGTTCATTGTCTTTGATGAAATACTTGATTTTAAAGTATGAATTCAGATGTAGCAGTTGGTTCATGTGATGGATCAAGGAGTTCTGATGTAAATATGTGTTTAGAAGAAGGCCTGAGGCGAAGACATAATAACCTGAATAAGAAACTTCTAAAGCAGCTTCAGCCACAGTGACACTTTCATAAATCAGCGCGTCAATGAACAAGTATCCATTGAAAAGAGCTCGCGAGATTGACCATATGACCAGAATTAAAAACATTAAACGTCGGGATTTGCCCCAAATTTTGGTCAAACGATTTTGCTTCCGTTCGTATTTAAACGGCAGACACTTGGTGAGAGATGCTATTCGGAAAAGAAGGTCAAGCTGTTCAAGTGTAGCATTAGTAAACATGATTGTTATATATTGCAACTTCTTGATGGGTTAGATTACATGAACTTCTACAGCTTAAACTATTAAATTAAAGTTTATAGTCAGTAATAGTTACTGTTCTATCCTGAAAATATAGATTATTTGAAACTAGGAAGAAATGCTCTGGGTTAATATGAAATTAGTTAGCATAGTACAGATATCATTTAGCAAACCGTGCCGTGAAGCTAACTTGTTCCTTCAAAAAGTTATTTGAAGCCAATATAATATTTTAGCGTTAAAGCTACATAAATGGGAATTAAACTACAAGCTTGTGTAAGCTTTAGTGATAACAAATTACCAAGAATCTCTGTTTTTGTTCCATATGTGTACATAAGTCATAGACACATACATATGAATGCACAATTAAGTTTATTATACTGTCTGTTGATTTATATCTCAAATTTTCAGCAATTTGCATATAAATTAATGGTTTTCTACAGAAGTTATGACGACTAATGGAAGGATGTAACCGTCAATATGTTGTTTATCCGAAATATCCACATGTAAGTACAGTGTAGGTGTCTTCAAACGTTTCAATTAAACATTAAAAGCCGATTTTAAGGCTACGTATTTGTTTGCTCTGTCATTATCCGAATTCATAATTACATTCCATTACTTTAACAATAACTTTTATAGAACAGAAATTGATCTAAAACAAAAACGACGCAATTTATTATTCATAATATGTGTAATATAATAGCATTGATTTAGTCATTTAATAGTCATGCTGAAGGCAGAGAGATAATAATAAACATAAGAACGAATTTCAACAAGTTTCATAACGTAAGCTAATGCCTTTCGGCGCATTTGTTTTGAGCATGCACCAGAGTTTCAAAAACGTTGTGACAAATACTTTGGGACAGGAATAAATCGCAGTTTTACCCGACATTTTATTGCGTATTTATTGAAATGCCTCTGAGTTTTACAGAAAAACAACGAAGCCACGCCCAGCTCCGAGCAGCATTAATGGAGGCCTTCCGAATACACACTTCTAACGTTTATTGTAATTGGTTTTAATTTACTCTTTTAGTAATTTTCCAATATTTAAAGAAATTACCATACATAGACATGACATTACTGTACATAATTACATATACGTTTCTTAAACAATGTAACATGCAGAACGACCCTTTACATGTGAAAAGGGGGAAATATTGGCTAGTAATTGTTATCGTAGTCGAGTAATTTTTAAAATGGCGGTTGAATAATAATAATAATAACAAATTACAAACGAGAAAGGATGAAGCCGTTCATGAAGGTGTCATGGATGACATGCGTGAAGTAGAGCCATCAAAGCATACGAAAACAACTAATTCCGATGTACATACTTCTGGACATAACGAAATGTTTTCTTTCCCCTGCGACGCCAAACACGACGACAGAGCTTCATTCGAAACGAAATTGCATTAATCAATAGGGATCCAGAGTCGAGGGTATAAAACTGAGATGATCACAGACCAGAAGAGTAGTAGCAGTCAGGTTCTCCAGGAGTATCAGAGCTAAGTGATCCAAAAGTAATTAGACGAAGAAGTTCTGATTTCAAGTTAAAGAAAGATATAATTGCGTTCAATTCATTCCCCATTTTCCCCACAATTTTCCAAGTTTCCCCGTATCGAAATTCCGAAGGCAATTTTTTATTTGAGACCAAATTCTTTTTTGGTAAATAATTTATCATACAATATTTTATTTCGGGTAATTATTGTTTTAGTTCAAGTTCAATTGCTTTGATTTTAATTATTTATTTTTTGAATAACTGATATAGCTATTTCTGAAAACGTGTAATCTTGTTTGTCCTCCTAGATTCTCAACCAAATCATTCCCTTTTATTGACGCCATATGTGAATACATCCATCCGGAATTCCTCAACATTAACCAGCTCAGAAAATGAACGGTAAGGTGGTATAATTATTTTTTTAAATATCAATTGAGATCAGAATATCATCTATCCAGAATACGCAATAAAAGTTTTAATTATTCAGTCAAAACGAATTTTTTTGTTTTTTTTTACATTTTAAATAATACTTGTGTACTTCTGCTGTTTTAAATTTAAATAGGTGACGATCGCAAGAGAGCACACTCTTTCGGAGGAGATTCTTCGCCCCAACCGAAAGAATCCCGCCGTGACGATAATAATGGCAGTGGAGGTCATGTACAACAACTTCAAGGACGGCGGGGTGCGCGTCCTCCGCCACCTTCTGCAGCTGAGCGCGCAGACTTCGTACGAACTCGCCCGTCGGAAATAGTGAGCAAGCAAGCTAGAAATGATGAAGACTTCAACAAAGTGTGCCAAGAAGTTCAGCTAATAACTAATCACTACCCAATCATAAAAATAAACAATTGGGCCATCTACCATTATCATGTGGACTTCACGCCGGAGATCGAACGCACCATCGAGAAGCGCCTGCTTTTTAGACCTCACGCTCCCAGGATGGTCGCTGGGTGGCACGTTTTTAATGGATCTGAGCTTTACACTTCCTTTATAATACCAACCAACGTAAATAATGTTTTTAGCATTTTAACAAATTACTTCATAATTTACAATATGGATTTTATTTTATTTGTTCAAATGAAACCCAATTTTAATTTCTTTGAATCCGTGCTTTTATTGAAATGTTGTCCAGTTACTGAAGCTTCACTCAGCGCGGGAGGACTCAAACGAGGAAGTCCTTATAAGTATCAAGCCCGAATCAAGATCAATTATTACTGCCGACGATCCCGTTAACATTCAAGTACAAAATGTTGTGTTACGGGCATGCATGAGGAAGCTAAATCTACAAGAGATGGACCGTTACTTCTACAACTACAAAGAAGCAACGAATTTTCAAACATGGCGGCTGGAGGTATGGCCTGGCTACAAGACCTCGATTAGGCAATTTGAAAATCAAATGCTCCTATGTGTTGACATGACACACAAAGTCCTTCGGCACGAAACGGCACTTCAAGTCATCCAACAATTGGCGTATAATCGTGAAGAATGCTCCAAAGCACTTTTAGGAGCAATTGTAATGACGAATTATAACAGGCGTACTTATAGGATTGACGACGTTAAATGGGATGAGAAACCAAGTACTACTACATTTCTGTATAATGACAACGAGATCAGTTTGGAAGCCTACTGCCATAGTAAGTATAGACAAACTGTGGAGTACCCGGACCAGCCTGTTCTGTACTCTCGGCCTAAAAAAAGAGACATCCGGCGAGGGATGTCAGAAATGATTGCCCTCGTTCCCGAATTCTGTGCTATGACTGGCCTGACGACCAACCAGCGCAGAGATTGGACATTAATGAAAGATTTGAACGGGTGCCTCCAAATGCCTCCGCCCACTCGACTTGATCACATCAGAAGATTTGCAGATTTAATGAGTTGCAATAACGTCAGCAGAGATGTTCTACAGCCCACCGGTCTTAAACTTCATACAGAACTTTTAAGCGTGAGTGGTCACGTCTTCCATCCGGAAAATTTGCTTTTCAGCGGGGATGAGCCAGTCGATCCGAAACGGCGTTCAGCCGATGGAAGAACTCAGCATGACTGGACGAAAGAAATCCTTGGTAAGTTTATTTTGACAATTTATTTTTATTTGATTATTTAATTAATTTATTTTTATTTTACTATTTATTTAATTTATTTTTATTTTACTATTTATTTATTAGCAAAGCGGATGACGGTTACAGTTCACATTAAGAACTGGGCAGTCATTGGCTGTCAAAGTCCCGCAAGAGTCCAAGAATTTATTCTGATTCTGCAAAAAGAGGCAAGAAAAATGAATATGAGAATCGATAACTGCGATTTCTTCAGGTATAGAATAACGTGAATATTTTTACCCTCATGTGACGTAAAACTTTATTTATTAAACTTAAACTGTTTTTCATTAATTTTCGTGTCCATCAATTTATAATTAAAATGAATTTTAATGTAATTAGAGCTGAAGCTAATTTGCATCCAAATGCTCAGCTGGGGTTCTACATGCGAACAATTGATGATGTTGTAAAAACCTACAAATCCAATCTTCAGATGATATTTTTCGTTTTGCCGAACAATCAGATGAATGAAGTTTTGTACGCTGAAATTAAACGGAAATGCTTTTTGGACTACGGAAGTAAATGTGAACTACTTTTTTTTAAATTTTATTTCATTTCAAAAAAATACTTAAAAATTGAATGTAACTATCTGACGATATTTACGAATAGAATACTTTTATGAATGTAATTTTTTTTATCGTAAATGTGTGTAACAGTTGCTTCTCAATGTGTCCTCGAAACAAAAATTGCATCCCGTGGAGGTAGAGACATCCGTTCAGGAGTTGCTTCAAAATTGGCAATACAAATGAACACCAAACTCGGCGGGATTCCATGGATGATCAAGCTGCCCAAGAAAAGCTTTGTAAGTTACATATGTAATACCTAATAAAAACTATTATAAATAAATTTTATACATTTTAGAATAGTATTTGCAATTTCACAATTTCAATAAAAAATTTCAGACATGGATGGTAATTGGGTACAACACATCAACCAACCAAACCAGAGGTTTAAACACCACGTGTGGTGCCATGGTTGCCACCATGGACCAAGAATTTACCCAATACTACAGTTGCGCAGTCAACCTAGACCATGGGCAAGGATTATCGGCCGTTCTTGGATCAACAATGTGTCAAATCATGGATGCATTTGCACAACGGAATGGCAGTCTTCCCCAAATGATATTTTTCTACAGGGATGGGATGAGCGACGGGCAATTGACACATGTGGTCAATACAGAAGTTCACACTATTAAGGTTAAACACTTAAATACCTGATTTATTTCTCCTTAAAAATTATTATTAAAATACAGTCACGATGGGAAATGTATGTTTTATAGTAGAAAAAATAGTGATTGCAAAAAATAATGTGAATAATTTTACATTTCAGGAAGCTTACACCAAACCGTACGCATCCGCGGGAATGCCTCTGCCAAAATTTGCTTTCATTGTGGTCAGCAGGTCGACTAATACAAAATTCTTTCAAAACGTTGACAGAGAAATGCCTCAAAATCCCGGTCCAGGAACGGTAGTGGACGACGTTGTGACATTTCCAGAAAGGTTTGTTGAGTCGAACAATAAGATTTATTTTGAAATTATCCAGTTACGTTTAAAATGCCTTTTAGTAGTAGTATACTGTCTAGTTCTAAATTATTCTGTTTCATTTTAAATGTTTTTAACACAATCTACATATTTATGACACCATACATAGGTACGACTTCTACCTGATTGCAGCCAAAAGTAATCACGGATCGGTCAGCCCAGTTTCTTACAACGTCATATATGACACATCTGGACTTCCACCACTGCGGGTTCAGCGCCTAACTTTTAAGCTTTGCCATATGTACTACAACTGGACCAGTACTGTTAGTGTCCCCGCACCGTGTCAATATGCTCAAAAACTTGCACAATTGTCGAGCATTATGAGAAAAAGTGGTAAACGTGGAGAGGCACATCCTGAGCCACATGGCCCGCTTTGTCGTACATTGTACTATCTGTAATAATTTTACCAACCAACCTTTTTTAATATTTTTGTATCGTTGTTAAAGAGGCAAGTAGGACTTTCTCCACAGTTGCTAAAATTCCAGAATGACTACAGGTACCGAATATTATTTTTAAAGTTGACAATATAAGCAAAGGTCATGCTTTTAATCGATACAGTAAGTTTTGCTTTACGTTCGAATATTTGTGAAATACATGGTAACCGCAATAGTTCTTGCGTTTCAGCAACTGTGTGGACAGTTATACTGTGTAAGTTAGGTGATAGCTCGATTTGTCATAGGCTCTACATACAAAGGCTATATAACTATGTAGCGATATGTGTTTTATATAAAATATTATAAATAGGTATGCGAATTGCATTATTTTTATATTATATTATTTTAGGTATTATTTTAATCGTCATTTCTTTTAATGATCATGATTATGATTAGTTACTGTATTACATAGGTATATATGTAAAAAATGTATGTGTTGTGGCGATTGATGTAGCGTTTGTGCTAGTTCATATGTAATGTTGTATACATATGTTACCTTTATTATATTTAACTATAATCTCTATTATATTTACATATAACTACCTCTGTTTTTCGACATCTTTGTGTTAAGGAATACGTTTAAATGGATGTAATAGTGCGTATCAGGTTATTTTAGCCTTAGGTTTACATGGTTTGGCAATCTGTCACATATAAATAGTAATAAAAATAATTACTACATTGGAATTTTTACTTGTACAAGAATATAACGCGTAATAATGCATTGATTTTCGGGCTAATGCCATTCATGAACTAAACATTTTTCTATAATAAGATTGACATTCACATTGATTTGGCTTTATTCAAGTTAAAAGATTAAAATGTGACATATTATGATGACATTATGCAAATGGATGCAGGTATAATTAACTTATTCGTATTAATAATATTATATAGAATAATATTTATATGCATTACATTGCATTAAAGCATATAATTTCATCTAACAGAAACATCAATCGATTACATAGCGGTTCATACAAATGACCCGCTTGCTTAGTACCTCTTATTTTATATAAGCTTGCATGGCTTTTGAAAATATTGTAACAATAATATATACTCTTAACTGACTTTATTACCAATTAACTAATAATAAATAACTTACTATGTACAAACCAATAAATTAGTAGAAATATTAGCAACGAAGCCAATGAAAATCAAGGAAGTATGCTTTTTAAAGCTGTAATAGTCTCCAACATGGATTTTTAGAGCTTGGAAAGACTTTACAGTCCTCTGCCATTCCCTATCAAATTTCTCGTCCTTCATATTAGCGAAATTTATAAAATCACGACAGCTGGTGGCGACCCTGGCCAGTGGAGGTAGCATGACGAATTCGAAAGCAAAACATACTCCACAAGTGATCATATAACCACAAAGGAAAATCCAGTGCACATTATCGTGACATTTGATGCAAATATAGATACTCATGACATGTAAGTAAGTTATGTACAATTTAATTATTGGCATAACGATGTTTCTAAAACAGTTGTTAAATTCAATGTTGAGAAGCTGAGTAGTGCGATACACGTTGGCAACGTTGCGTCGCTCTCTAATGCAGGATTTAGTCCAAGTGGATTTTGATGATGGATTTCTAAGCAAATCCGAAAAAATTTATCTTTTAAAAAATATTTATAAATTATACGATAATTTCCAGCATTAAAATTAAAAATCATAAATTATTTACCCGATCTGTTTTAGCCAGAAACTGCAGCTGTTCCCAAACATCAGGACCAAGTACCAATAGAAATAAATAAGAATCCAGGGTGAAATAATAAAGAACATTTCTACCAGAAAATACAGACACATGAACCAAACGGGCTTTTCAAAGGGGATGAGGGAGTAGAAATACGTGACACTTTCTGGTTCCAAAAAAAACAAGAGTCCAAAACAGATGCTGCCGTTGACACAAGTAGGGGTAACTAATGTCATTATTGCTGTGCATCCATCCGAAAAAGATTTGTTCTGACCCTTGTTGACCTTCTTCCCAGAAGATTTTCCAGTTTCAACAGTAATAAAGTATTTAGTTTTGAAACCAGAATTCATCCGCAAAACTTGATTCATATGATGGACCAATGAATCGCCGTTGAAAAACGTATTTAAAAAGAGAACAGAGCCAGCGGCATAATAAACTGAATACGCCGATTGCAATGAAACCTCAGCTACAGACAACTTCTGGTGAATCATGATGTCCACGAAAAACTGATATCCATTGTAAAACGTCTTGATGATGGACCAAATTATTAGAATTACATAAATCAAAATTCTATATCTTCCCCTGGTTTCTACAAGAAGATTTTTCTTTCGCCGATACTCAAACGGAAGGCACTTGGTGATAGAAGCTAAGCGGAAAATTAAATGAAGCTGTTTGAAAGTTCCTTCAGTAAACATGTTTAATTTATTGAGATTACTTCTATATTTTCTTATTCTTCTATTTCTTGTTTCAGGCTGCTGAAATTTATAAATGTTTTTACATAAAGTTCAAAAAAAATGCAAAAATTTGCATTAAAATTAGGGTTTTTAGTGTTTTTACTATATTTTTGGTAGGTAAGCTAATGGAAAATCTACCTGCTTTTATATATGGAAATTATTTGCAAAGATTGACATTAAGTACAGATTAAGCATACGTAAAAACTTCTGAGTTCCGACAAGGAATTCCTGGTTATGCTCTTGCAATGCTGTTCCTTCATTGTCACACTTATTACATAACTGATAATACATTAAAATCCATATTGTTAGTTTTAATTCCTGAGGTATTTACTGTCACATGTGCCGTAATTATAATATATAACTTTAATTGTTGTGTTGTGACTGTTTAATTTCCCCAGCTTCCTTCCCACTCATTTTAACTTAAGTTGTTTCTTATTTACACAGCAGTTCTTTCAACCGATTTACATAACTATAGTTAACTACATATAGAACGGGGAGTTTCGATTGAGCTGGCAAGCCGAGTGGTTGTGTTTGTAAAGGTCCCTTATCTACTTCATTGCAATAAGCTGTGTGCATATGTCAAGTGATTGTGCCTGTGCTGCAGTTGTGGTTTGTGCTGTTGCAGTCTAGATCGCAAATAATATTCCCTGCACTCTCCTTACAAACCTACAACATGGAACCACAAGGAATCGCCAAATTTTGCAAGAACCTAGGAGTCAACATCCCTACAGATCAAAATAGTCCACTCACTACTAGCCTGTTTCTAACCGTTATAGATAAATTCAGCACCAGTATATTCACTCATTACATTCACTATAAAGACTCATCTGATAAGTATGTTAGCGAAATAGGTGACAAAATGGAAGCAAAAACAAGTTAAAGTGTTAAAGCATGAACGTCGCCAAAAATCAGTGATCATCGGAGGGCTTAGCTGTGAAGATGACGGATGTTATAAAACTGTACAGAGGTTTTTTTTACAGAAAAACTGAAACTCCAGCTATTTTTCGATAAAGCATACAAACTCAAGGCAAATCCTGCTGACAAACCTTCGCTTATCGTTGTAATGCTCCGCGATGCAGCTGACAAAGGGGATATCTTCAAAAACGTTCAACTGCGAGGAACTGATTACTTTATACAAGAAAACCTTTCTGCAGAAGAACGAAACAAACGTAAAGCTCTCCTAAAAGAAATGTACATGCAAAGGCAAGCAGGAAAACTTTGCAAGCTAAAAGGACTGACCTTTACCATAAATGGGATAAGGAATGTATATATATTGGGTTTATACTCCGATACATCAGCACACGAGGCCATTACAGAGTTGTCAACCATCTTATCTCTTTATTCAAATTATTCAAATTTACATAGTATGCTCATCTCCCTTTTAGTGCTTCCCTGAACTCCCTACTATTAGTTTAACGTGCGTACAGCCAGCGGCCACACCAATGTTCAGGCCAGTTTAGGGAGCGTACAAGGTTGACGGGTAATTATGGGTGGATTTCTCCACCCGCTGGAGGAGCTATTGGGGGCAGGGGGAAAACCACTTGGGAAAAAATCCTTGCCCTGTAGTGAACGATCTAAATTCGGCGGCATGAGTTGAACCCGCGTACCAATAGCGATTTAGTGCAATGCTCTAGCTACTAAACTAGAACTACCTCCACTAAGGCATGTATGCTGTGAAGGTAAAATAGTGCGAGCAAGAATCCAACAGGCAAATCATAACGCTGGGACATCAGGTTCCTCTCCAATGCAGATATAGGGACACGAGTCTACTACACAACGCAACAAACGCTCTTT
>JAQGAK010003556.1:0-14748 GCA_034696945.1 Lipothrix lubbocki
CCTATCCTTTAACATTACATATACATACAATAGTGCGTTACGCAGGGTGGGTGGTGGTCAAAAATTCGGATTTTCTGTGGTACATAATACTTGAATCACCCCTTATCTTTTATCGCAATATTATTGCGTTTGCTGTAAAATTCGTATCTCTTGACGTCCTTGAAATCATAACGAATGCTCAAATGCACTTAGGAACTGCGTCACTCGACAAAATCTGTAAATCACAGCAACACCCATAATCGTAAAAAACTTTCTTGTTGCTTATAAAAATAAATATATAAAATCTTCATAATGAAAAAAATTAGTACATAATTTCTGTCCAAGTGTTTATTAAAAAGTTAGCCTAGAAAGATATTTTGTTCATTCTTTATCATAGATATTATTCTTTACATTAACCGCTTCATTTATTGTATCCAAGAGCAACGTTTTCATATTGACTTCATTGAAAAAACATTTTTGTCTACAGTATTTAGGGAAAATATTTTTTAATAAATTGGAGTTTAACATTGAATATTATTAATTTTTTGAAAGAACAAATAATTTTCAACTAAATTAAAAACGCGCTTTTTAAAACTGACAGAATTCTATCGCCTTTTGTGAACTGTAATATTTTAAAAGCAAAATTGATCAACTAATAAATTCCGGGTTTTATAAAAAGAGCAAATCAGGATTTTTTAATCGTTTCGCAAAAAGGTGTTGCTCGTGTGCACAATATTATTTTATTTAAATCCTAACATTATAAAACTTCAGGTGCATTTGTTGTTGAAATATTTTATTATCCAAGGTTATAAAATTTATTTTATAAAATGGCCTGCAGTTTTGATTTTACTGGAAGAAGAGTCCTTGTTACAGGAGGCTCGAGAGGTATAAAATAAAACTATAACATCTCGCTCCCGCCGAATTATTTCGTTTTCTTAGGGCACATTCTTTAATTACACGTTCAAAATTTTGCAAGTTTTTGATGATCAATGTTATTCTTATGGGTGATTTATTCTTTACATTCTTTTCTTTACAAGGGAGACTATAAAAATTCCAAAACTGTTGATGACGTAATTGAAGATTGGGTTCCTATGAATATAATAATAAATTTATAAATTTAAATAGTTTAATTGTAAATGCAAAATAAATACAAATATATTAAAATAATATGTTCATTAAATAAGTGTAAAATCAATTTTCATTAGGAATCGGCCGGGGAATAGTTAAGAAATTTCTGGAATTCAATGCCACTGTAATTGCTGTGGCCCGGGATGAAGCCTCATTGGCTGAACTAAAAAAGAACTTCCCGAAAGTCGAAGTGTTAAGCGCCGATTTGACGGACTGGGAGGCCACAACTAAAGCTGTAGAATCTGTCCTTCCGATCCACCACCTAGTTAATAATGCGGGAATCGCCAACCCGGTCAGGTTTCTGGACGTGAAGGAAGAAGACATTGATTCGTAATATTTGAATGAAATAAATTATAGGAAATATTTCTGATTTGATTTTCTAGACTCAACTTCAAATTATTTTAAACTTTTATACATTATTTTAGCTCGTCTTGCTACAATTATTTGTGTCCAAATAATTATAAATTTAAAACGTTTTTTATTTGTCAGAGTTATGACGATCAACTTCAAAAGCAGCTTGCATGTCTCACAAATCGTGGCAAAACGGATGATTGCTGATGGGATTGAGAATGGGACCATTGTCAACATTTCTACATGTGTAAGCAATTTTTACGTAATTTATTTATTCTTATAAATATTTTTGAATCTAATCTACAATTTTATAAATATCTAATTTTAAAAACTTTCATCAAGATTCTCATTTAGCCTAAAATTACATTAAAAATTAAATTAATCTTAACATTTAATAAGGACTTTAATTTAATATTTTTAATGAAGATTTTACATTAATAATTTTATTTAATTATTTTTAATAAAAACAATTGTAGGGTGACAGAGTCCTCAGCCGTGTAAATTCAGCCGCCCATGTATATTCCTGCTCCAAAGCCGCCCTGTTCATGCTCACACGAATTATGGCTTCCGAACTTTTCACCCATGGCATTCGAGTTACCTGCGTTCGGCCGGGCGGTGTCATGACCGAGATTTTCGAGACTTTACCCAAGGAAAAATATGATGCCGTTGTCGGGAACATTGCAAAGTTACAACTTCATGGTAGGATGATTACGACCGAAGAAGTTGCTAATGGTGTGGTTTTCCTCTCCAGTCACTTGGCCTCTATGGTTACTGGAAGCGCATTGACTGTCGATGGTGGTTATGACCTTGTTTAATAATTTTCAGGATTATCGTGATTTCTATTTCCTTTACTACAAAATATTGCGTCAAATATTTTTAATAGAAAAATTCCAAATTCAAACTTAACTGATTTAAAGCTTATCACCCAAATTGTACACATTCATCTAAAATTAAAAACAAATCTATAGTAGATCAATAAATTTTACTATTGAATATCAGCTTCTGAATTATTTATTTATTTCGTGTGTTGGTTTCTTTTTAAATCAGATATTTTATTTTTTCAACATTTTTTGATAAGCATTTCTTCATTATTATCTAGAATAATATTAAAATTCCGGCTCTTCAAATGAAATACTCAATTAAACTTAATGAATTTGTTCAAATATTGTTGAAGATTATTGTCGAAATTTTAATGGAGCGACAAAAATCAGCAAATATTACAAACTGAATACTTATTTACGTTCATACTACAAATTTTTTGCGATTGGCCATGTAAATCATTTCAATTATTTACATTAATTTTTTACGATTCGGGTCTTTTATCTATAGTTTTGAATAAATCAATTAATGATCTGTAAAAGTGGGCTCAATGCAACTGAAATAATGAAAATCGTGCCGATGTTAATCTTCCGTGAAAGAATCGAGCAATCAAAAATCCATTTTAATTGCTAAAATATTTATCTTGCGTTAAATATTTTCAAATGTGGCAAATAAAAGCTTTGGCGAAAACAAATCTTCTAGAATAGTTTCGTAAATTCTGGCATTGAATCATTACGTTCGAATTTTTCTAAAGCTCAGTTAGTATAAAAAAATTAAATTTAAAAAATTTTCCGAAATTAAAAATGAAAGACCCAGCAGGCTTCGAAAGTAACAACAGCGACAATCATGACAAAGTCGCCAAGAAATTACTTCCCATGTTGATTCAACGAATGACTTGGAAGTTCAACGAGGTCGTTCTGGACTTTGGATGCGGGTCTGGTGGGCTCACCAAGAATATCTTGCTCCCAGAAATTCAAGCTCAAATGCCGACTGGAGGAAAGCTGGAGATTCTTGGGACGGATATTTCCAAGTCTGCCATTGATTATGCGGAAAAGACTCATCCGCATCCGCAAATAAATTACAAAGCGATGGATATAATTGTGAATTCGGCAGAATTTGAGGGACATTTTGACAAGATTTTATCTTTTCATGTCTTCAATTGGATTCCTGAAATCAAGTACGAAAATTTTTATTTAGTAATCATATCGATTTTATATGGAAATTATGACGGAAAATTTAATCAAGAGATTCTAATTTTCTAAAATAATTATTATTTATTAAAATACTCCAAACAGGCCTACTTTACAGGAACTGAACAAAATGCTGAAAATTGGTGGCGAAATCGGATTTTACTGCTTGCTGACGCATTCTTTACGCCCGGGAATGTTAAAGGCTAAGGAGCATCCGGAATTTGGCGACTGTTTCCATGTGCGTTTATTTTACATACGTAATACATTTTCAGTCCACAACTGATTTGGATATTTTTTTAAATATTCTAATACGTTTTGAATTTGTATATTTCTTTCAAATTATTACAATTGTAAATTGTCACGATACAAAAGGGACAATTTAAAAAAAATTGCTAATTTTAAAACATAGTTTAATAATCAATTTAAAAAAATATTTTAATAACTGATTTAAAAACAATATTTTAATAATTAATTTAAAAACAATATTTTAATAATTAATTTAAAAAAAATATTTCATAATTAATTTAAAAAAATATTTCATAATTAATTAAAAAAAATATATTAGTAATTAATTTTTAAATATTTTTACAATTATTATTTAAAACTATTTTAATAAAATATTTTAAAAATATATTCAAATATTTTCTAAAATAACAATTGTAATAAAATTTAAATTTTTACTGACGACTTATTGGAGTCTAAAATATTCCAATTTGACAGATTCTGTCAGGCGTGGAGGATTATGAAACCGAATTGAAAAACTGCAACTTTGAAATCATTGACTCAAGGTTGATAACACAGGACTGTTTCTTTGAAACGGCGGGACATTTCATGGGTGTGTTTTCATTATTAATTGTTTATTTACGTATCGTCATCCGCAAATTTTCGTTTTCAATTTCTTTAATAATTGCGTGCTTTATAAAAAGATTTACAGATGTCCCTTGGTATCTTTCGGACACCTCCGGGGAAAGAAACTGCGTTCAAGGAGTTTACTGTTGAATCCTTCAAGAACTGGCTTATTCCATCCCCAACCCCTGAAAATCCTGATGGCGTCATTTATAAAGCCTCCATTGTAATTATTCTTGCAAAAAAGATTTAAATATATTTAAAAAAATAAAATAAAAGTGGTAAATGTTTGCGCGGTCGCTCAATCATTTGGGTACAAAATGGTGATTTTTACTTTTTTTTCTAATTTTGAACTAACCGCTACATTGAAAGCGCGTATTATGTATATAAGGTATATGTAAGACATGTACATACATACTAATATAGCCGGATAAACTTGATTTCGCCGCCGCGCCTCAAAAATAAGCGCGCGCAGCGCGCTTGTTATAAATTATAAATATGATAGAATATTCGTTTCCGCTTGTTGTACAATGCCGATGCGATTGTTGTCATTTTAATGACGCATTCAGTTTTTGTGTAAAGCGTAATTTACAATTGTCATTTTCAAATATTGTCATATATTTTAGCCGGAATTAAATTTTATTGGCGGATAAACGAAGCCGTAAATTATATAAGGTACATACATGGTGCAGAAAAATGCAAAAATAATGGTTCTAGAATGATCCTAGTTTTAATGAAGTTTACATAAATCCCGGCATTTAAGAGTGAATAAAACTAATATAATTTCTTCAAGGCTCAATAATAAAAACAGGATTGCACAATTCAATTCTTAATTAAACTTCTTAGGCTTTAGCTATGTATCTCTGATTGTCTCAAAAACTGTGCGGTTTGGGTTGGTGAATTTCCAGTTAAAAATTATAATGCAGGACCCGGTAGGCTTCGAAAAAAATTACGCTAATCATGATAAAGTAAATGTGAGGGTGATTCATAAATTAGTCCAAAATATGATTTGGAAGCTCAATGAAAAAATTCTGGATTTTGGCTGCGGAACGGGTGTGGTGACTAAAAATATGTTGCTCCCAGAAATTGAAGCTCAAATGCCGAATGGAGGGAAATTGGAAATCCTAGGAGTTGACATTTCTAAAAGTGGTGTGGATTACGCGGTGAAGACTTATCCGCATGCGAAGATAAATTACACAGAAATGAATATACTGGAGAAGGCTACAGAGTTTGAGGGATATTTTGACAAGATATTTGCCTGCAACGTCCTTCATTGGATTCCTGATATAAAGTACAACATTAGTTTCCAGCATTTAATTTCGAGTTTTTTGATTATACAAAATGTTACAAATAATAGTCATTTTTTGGCTTTTTGTTTAAAATTTATTAGTTTAAATACAAGTAGTATAAAGTCATTTGACATTTACAATCCAAACAATTTCCTACAGGCCAGCGTTGCAGAGTTTACACAAAATGTTGAAAGTTGGCGGCGAGATCGCGTTCTACTGCCCAATTATGTATCCCTTACTTTCCGAGATAGAAAAAGCTAAGGATCATCCGGAGTTTGGCGATTGTTTTCATGTATGTACGTTTGAAAATATGCTTTCGCTGCATTTGTTTAATTAATATTTTATTCGCTTATTTACATACCATTTATTCATATGAATTAATTTTAATTAAGAATTATAATTGTTGTTTTTAGTTCATAAGTATTGTATTTAATTAATGTAAAATAATTTCAACAGGATTTATATCAATACGTTTTTTTCAAATTTACAGATGTTTTCAGCTGTGCAGGATTACGCAGCAGAAATGAAACACGTTGACTTTGAAATCATTGACTCGACGATCATTACGCAGCCATGTTTTTATGAAACTCCTGGACATCTTATGGGTATAAAAAAAATATTCGTCGCTTGCATGAATTTAAATAATTTGCATTCAAAACTTCCAAACTACATTTCCGTAAATGTACATTATAGCATTTTAATTTCCATTTAAAGATATGCTTATTACGCTTGGCCTCTTCCGGGCACCGCCAGGGAAAGAAGCCTCCTTCAAAAAATATATTTTGGAAGTTTTCAGGAACTGGTCTACTCCAGCCCCTACCGAGGAATCTCCTAACAGAGTTTTGCAACATGTTTCTTTGGCAGTCATTCATGCGAAGAAGATTTAAATCATTTCATTTCATTTTAAGAGAAATTGAAACATTATTGTAAAACTCGCATGAAAAATAAAATAGATTCACAAAATTTTGCATCTCATGTATTGGTTAAGAATGGAGTTATGTATGTACTAATAATCCATCAATAATGCAATTACATAAATGTAATTTCGACTCCATAGAAAAACAAAATTCCATATGATTACTCAATTTAGTTTTCTTTATAATCAATTGTGCTATCCGGCACCACTGCTAAAATTTTATTGTGCGTGTGCGTGGGAATTAAATCATGTTTGGCTATTTGAGATCTACGATTGCGTGCAACGTGTATAAACATTTATACCGGTTACTATGTTATTTTCGAAATGCGCTTTTTGCTGGTTTAATTCTAATAATTCAGTACCGCAACGATAGTTATTTTATTTATATTTATTTTTATTAACATTTATATATTATTTATAATAATTAATTATTCATAACGGATATATGTAAATTATTTATTATGAAAATTATAGCCTGAGTTTCAAGTGAAAACTTGAAATTATGTACCATGTAAATACAAGCATGTATGTATAGGTTCACACGCATTAGCCATGATGAATTGAGAAGGGATACATACATAGTATATAGGTATAGGATCTGTATAGGTACACTGGACTCTCGCTATAAAAGATCTACATATAAGAGAACTCTCCTTGTAAGAGATCCTTTGGGTCCACCTATCATACATAGTTATATGCATACTAGCTCTCTCTATAAGAGAATTCCTATATAAGAGACTGATTTTGGTGATTTATAGCGTCCTCTTATAGCGGGAGTTCAGTGTATGTATTCGGTTTTTAGATTCCATAAAATAATTCATTCTTATGAATATCACGTTGAAGAATTCGGTCGTATAAAGAAGCCAAAAATTCCATTATTTTATAACACTCGTGTTTGTTAAATATCTGTGATCGTCAATTGTGCAATTTTGACGCAATTGTTGAAACTTTAATGGAGCGTGTAATTCTGTAAGTAGTGAGTTATTAAATGTCGGCGGGTACAAACGATGTATAAATACTTACCGCACAATTAATTAATTATAGCGGATGAGCAGAGTCGTAAATTATATAAAGGCAATTGTGTACTAATGTATTCCTAAAATTTCCGAGGCTTCTTAACTGACATCTAAAGTACATACCTAATACAAAATGATAATATATGAAAATGACTTAATCTCCACTAAATAGGGTTCTTCATCAACTGGGGAAGTAAGGGTGTAGGAATTATTGACTCCGAAACAGAAAGTTTTTCTATCACACCTGTAACAAATTTAAAGTACATACACTTGAAATACTAAAAAAATTAAGTCAAAAATACTTGATTTCTTATAGTTTCATAAATCAAATTCACCGATAATCTTCATCAAAATGATCGACCCGGCAGCCTACGATACCATGAATACCAACGTGCAGAACAGGGAGGCCTTGGAATTTATTCCTCAGCTGGTGGCTCCAATGGCGTGGAAGTCAGACCAAGTCGTCCTAGATTTTGGCTGTGGAACGGGATTCGTCACCAAAAATATTTTGCTTCCTGAAATTAAAAACCAAATGGCATCTACTCATCAACTCAAGATCCTTGCAGTGGACATTTCGAAATCCGCTATTGAGTATGCTGACGAGTCTCATAAGCATCCAGATATTGCGTATCAAACGATGAATTTATTGAGCGATGATTTGTCCGAGTTTGCGGAGAAATTCGACAAAATATTTTCATGCTACGCCATTCATTGGATACCAGAAACGACGTAATGAAATAATTGACTACAATGAATAATTAGTATAATACATTATTTCTTTCAATCTTATGGGTAATGATAAAAAAGTGAAATAAAATTCTTTGCAAATAATAGGAAGGCCCTCCAAAAGCTCTACGGGATGTTGAAGCCCGGCGGTGAAATTGCCCTTTACTCCCCTGATATGAATTCACTGGACCTTCAGACCACTCAAAGGGATCCTGAGTTTGGGCCATTACTTCACGTAATTCAAAAAATTACATAATAAAATACTACAGAATAATTTCTCTGTTAATTTTCAATCGATTTTGGGAACATGAAATTATTTTCAAAAGGTATTTGCTGACGTGCCGGCCTATGCAGAGGAATTCAATCGTGTTGGCTTCGAAGTACTTGATTCTAAAATGTTGATTAGGCCAACGTTCTTTGACAGCAAAGAGCATTTAACAGGTAAATGAAGCTTTTCAATTACTTTTTAAAATTTAACCTTTATTACAAAAATTATTTTTTAAATTTAAATGTGTTTAAATTCAATTGTACTACACCGCACTCTCGCTATAAGAGATCTTCATATAAGAGAACTCTCTGTTTAGGACATTTTTTGGATCCTTATATCATACATAGCTATATGCATACTAGCTCTTTCTATAAGATAATTCCTATATAAGAGACTGATTTTGGTGATTTATAGCGTTCTCTTATCTTTCAATGTAATTTAATAAAACATTCTTGACATTCTTCTTCTTGACAATTCTTGACACTACAAAATCCTCAATTATGGCGAACATCTGTTGCTTCCTTTAGAAATGACAATTTCTGTTTCGTTGGTGCGTGTCCCCCCTGGGAAAGAAAATAAATACCGGACGTTTGCTGCTGAAGCATTTAAAAACTGGTACACTCCAGCGCCTACACCAACGTCTGAAGAGCGAATTCGTCTGAATTTGCCCTTTACAGTCATTCGGGCTAGAAAACCAGAGTAATATATATTTTGTAATAATTATTGTGTAAATATTATTTGCTGACCAAAATGGCAGTATTTAATACATTGGTTAAAATAAATTGGTAACAATTACTCTGACAAGGCATTGGGATTTAAATTGTGAATAAATAAAAACATAATAATTATTTCTACTTTTTTAATTTTATTTACCATTTTCATTCCCACGCCATAATATTTAAAAGTTTATAATATGCAATTCTTTCAATCAAGAATAAGTAAATAATTTGAAAAATTGACTCAAATCAAAATGGAATTTAAACTTTTTTAGGAAAGCTCATTGTGTATGTAATATTTTTTAGTTTTCTCCTTCTTTGCTTACTAAATTAAATGTCATAAATTAAAAAACAGATGATAACAATTAGAATAATTTTGCAAAAGTTGAAGCAGAAGAAGTAGAGGATGAAGAAGTGGCTTTAAAATCAAAACACATTAATAAATTGCACGTGTGGTATAAAACAAAATGGACGAAAACCAATGTAGACTCTCTCTCCATGAGTCTGAAGGACCCAACAGTAATTCCAAAAGCAGGAATTGAGCGCAGTTGCCTTGACAATTCCATCTTCCTTGCGTTGTCTCTACATGCAACTATGGCAATGCTCAACTGTGCTTTAACAGTTTTGACGCTTTCCGGTATTTTAAACGCCCTTTCGTAAACGACGCCAAAAGCTAGCAGAGCATCTACAAAGATTGCAAAGGAGAGGATTCTACTAAATGGTAGATTAGCGTAATAACGGATCGCCCCGTAACCAGAAAATATGCCGAGGAAAATGCAATAGATTTTGAGGACGAAAATCATCGCTTTGCTACTGTGGTTAAACAGTTGGGTCAGAAGTTGCATTTTTTGAAGTTTCTTCAGGACATTACGTATTTTGGTGATGGCTGTGGTGCTGTAAATATTTTAAATTCATTTAAAATTAAATTAGATTTACTTGGTGGTAGTTCTCTTCTTTTTAAATGTATTCACAAAATACTAGCAAATGAAATTAAATTGCTTGTAATAAAGTAATTCTACAATTATTATTCATAATTATACATATGATTTTAAACTCAAATAATTGTCAATAAATTCTAACCTTGACTGATTCCGTTGGAAAACATTCATTGCCGCATGCTCCAAAGTGGAACTAAACATGTCGAATGATGATGGGTGAAGGATGAATGTAACGTGCATAGACGCACATACAACAAAGATGCGAATGAAATTCAATAAGTAAACCACGGTGATTACAAGTGGATTTCGAGATGTTATATGGAGAAGGATTAGCGGCGCATAAGGCGCATCATGGTTCCATATTTCAAATACCCAAATCATTCCAAAGGTTCCCACAACAATTAGCCAAATATGGCCTGCCATTAAGTCTTGCTTAGTGCGGTTCCTCAACTTCCTGGACTTCAAATCTGCAAAGTAATAATCTCAATTTAATCAGGATTTGTAACCTTCACTGAACTATCGCTATAAGAGAACGCTATAAATCACCAAAATCAATCTCTTATATAGAAAATCTCTTATAGAGACAGTTTGTACGCATATTACCATGTATGATATGCGGGCCCAAATGATCTCTTATAGAGAAAGTTTTCTCATATAGAGACCTATTATAGCGAGAGTCCGGTGTGTTATGCTAATTTAAGAAGCTAGTGATTCCCTATTCTATCTTGGTGTAAAAGTGTTTAATGATTTTACTGAGTAATGACGATGCTTTGCAAAAATTTGTTCCTATAGTTATATTTTTAATAATTAGTAATTTATGAGTTTTTCCAACTTAAATTTGCTCCGTAAATTTGCTGGTCATTTGTTATCATTGCAAGGGATAATGGATGTATTTGCTGGTAATTTAGTAAATTTTGTTCTGATATTTTGTGGGTAATTTACTAAAAATTCTGGTAGTTTAAGAACTGTGTCGATCCAGCAAATTTGCTAGTGACTTAAAAACAATGCTATAGTGTGTTATATTTGCTTGTGAAATTGATGCTAATATTTAAATTTGCGTGCATACGCTTGTAAACAAAGTCATAATAAGTAGTAAACGTTAGTAAGCTAGTTAATTATTATAAAATCGGATAATCTGATAATTAGATTTTAAATTTTATGTACATACCTGGCATACTACCGTAGATCTCGTTGAACAAAATAACGAAATTCTCTGGACTGTTGAAATACGCGAAGTAGTGACCGCATAAGCAGACTATCCATTCCAAACAGAGAAACATGTGTATAGGGATGTGATAGGTTTCATTATTTCCCTGAATTCCTACCCCACTAATAGAGAAAATAAGGCTAGATGTTAAAGCACACCAGTAAATCACAGATAGCGCCAATAAAATTTTGTAAATCCAAATTCTTTTTTGTGAAGTCTGCAGTGTGATTCGGTAATTGTGGTTTTTAGTTGGTTGGGTGTTCAAAGTTGTAGTTTTCCTTGGAACTTTAGTGAGTTTCAAAGGTAACAGATTGTACTTTGTAAACAATTTCAATAGTAAAATGTTATTTACGTTTTCTTCCGTGACGAGCATAATTGGAAATACAAAAATCTTATACAAGAAATAAACTTAAAATGTCCTCCTTTCCTACACTAGCAATTATAAAATTCGATCTACGTATAGTGAATATTTTCCATTTGTTCTCCCTCCTTGATCTGCGTTTTACTTTCCTTTGCGTCAGTAGAATATTTTTTGCAGTTTATTAAAATTAATGAAAATTGTAACAATCAAATTTAAAACTTGAAATGACAACTGCGGACAATTATTTAACTCTTAAGCTCGTCCATTTACAACGGATTGAATTTAATGAACTTGAGTTCTCCACACATTTATATAAGGCAGTAAATTAATGGCTGTGAAGCGTGATTATTCCGAAATCAAAACTCAAAATGCTAAAGTAGTCAATGCCCCAACATTAGTGATATTGCCTTTGTTTTGAAATTGTTTAATTCCCGGATATCGTCGTCAGACCATGAATAATTACCACTTGTGTTGTAATTGAGATTTAAGCATTTAGTCTTTTTGATACGGTGTAATATTTATTGCAGAGTGAATTCGGGTAAATAAGGATATTATTTTATAAGTGAGTGATTCCGGATCATGCACAGAAAATTGACAGCTAATTAAAGTAAATAAACAATCTTAATTAAATGGACAAAGCGGTGGGAGTGTATTCCAGGGCGGAAATTAAATCGTGCGTTTAAAATATTTACCTACAAGAACACCGCGAAGCAATGTGGCGTAATTAGTTAAATGACAATTGTCTGCTGTTATAGGAGCTAACACTTGCGAGTGGGCGTTAAATGAATGTATAAAAATCGATAAATTCAATACCGACGAAGTATGTATAACATTTTGCAGGAAGAAATGTATTCACCTTGGTTTTCGTACTGCTTATGACGCCACAAGCGGCGCGAATTCGGCGTAACCATTTTTTGATGTAACGGTACAGTATTTCAGAGCAACTTTAATTTCCAAAGGAAAACGGAGAAAATAGTATTTTTTCCCGCTACTATTTTCATAAAGGTCTGCAAATGGATGTCAAATGAAGGGGCCCGTATACTGATAAACTCCCAAAGAACTTAAATACTTTAACAACAAATATGATTTCGAGAACGGAATATAGTGAACCCCAGCAGTGTAACATGTTTTAATGTAATCCCTTTATTATTTTAGGAGCTATATTGAAAATTGTTTATAAAATTTAAATTTCCAAATGTTGATAACTAAATTGTTTTGACAACTAAATAGTTTACTACATATTACTAACTATTTAACCGATTTTGACCAATTCTTTGAAGACCGTTTGTAGCAGCGTCATTAGTGACCCGAAAAATACTTATAAAACTCTAAAGTTAGTAACTAATATTCCCAAACCTTTAATTTATTGATTTAAGTCTTGTTTGTTTAAAACGAAATAATTATTGAAACCAAGATTTCTAACTCTTGAAAGCGAAACTTGTACAACGTAAGACTTAACGAAACAACAAGAACCTAATAACTAAGATGCGAGAACATCAAAAACATTTAGAAAAAAAAGAAAAAGGGACGCTTTATCATTAAATGCAACCTTATACCGATATCAGTCAAAGTATACGCTAGTAGTAATATCTATGTAGAGAACACGAGTGCGACCCGGGGGGCGTGACATACCCGGATTGTACCTTTGTTCTCTGACAATAGCCTGCCACATGTGGCGGTGGTTTATTGTACTGATTGTAGGGGGAAAGGATCTGCCGCATGAAGGGCTCACACGCTGTCCAACACTTTAAAAGTAACCCCAAAGGAGCCGTCAAATTAGAAGGCTCCTTTGGCAAGCTGTGAGCCCTTGCATAGCAAGAGAGTTCCTTTCTTCTATCTGCTCTTTCATCATTATCTCTTCATCATCATCATCATCATCACCAACCGCAGCTCTACTGGACTCATACAAATGCAGAATTTCTTAGAGAAACAATTGGATTATCCGCTGTCAAGGAAATGTTTAAAGCAGTTGCTGGTTAAACATTTGCAATCTTTTACCTGGCCAAATTTTTGTGTGAGTTATTTTTTTGGCATACCTTTTTCGTATCATGTCTGATTTAGTTGATTTGATAGTTGAATATAATTATGATTTAAATCTCCAGGTTTACTCGAAAGACGTACACGGAGAGTGCATTGGTAATACTTTTTGTATTTACTTTGTATTTTTTTGCGTATTAATTTGTGTATTTATTTGTGCATCTATTTTTGAATAGTTTTTGTATTATTTTTGTATTATTTATTTACGATTTAGGCACTACATTTTCACCGAACAGCAATACCTGGACGCTGTCCAAATCAAATTAGAGTTCGACCTCTCCAAGGGTAAAATAGCATTTGTTTAGATAGTAATTTGTGCATTATGAATAATATGATGAAATAATTAATATTGTATGTTTTAGCATTTTCCCATGTCATCAGCAGTACCTATGAAGGGTCGAGGGAGCACTGACAACCATCGATGTCGTAGTTTTTTAGTTTAGTCTTTTCATCTCAAGTTTCTAGCCGGATTTGAAAGCCATGGCGGAAGCCCACAGAAAATATCGCAGGGATTGTGAAGAATCGTCAAGCAGTGACGTCAGTTTTTTCACTCGGAGGATTATGTGGTTCACTTTGTCTTGCAATTCTTGAATTAATTTTGCTGTGGACGACAAAATAATACAAAAATTAATACAAAAACTAATAAAAAAAATACAAAAAATAAATACAAAAATTAATACAAATCAAATATAATATAAAATCTCCATAGAAATAAAATGCATTATTAATTTGTATTAGTCTAACCCGTATCAGACAATCAACCCTCGAACTGCAAAAACTGCTTGTCCAACGCATCGGTCTGAGCGACAAAATCCTCAATTATGTCCCAGATCTCAAGTTTCTGGCCGGATTTGAAAGCTAAGGCGGAAGCCCACAAAGAATATCCCAGGGATTGTGGAGAATCGTCAGTTTTAATTGCAGCCTTATTAACTTCAGCCAGTTTCACAGCGTCAATTGCAGT